>CM044443.1:125088314-125136665 GCA_024363595.1 Xenopus borealis | reverse complement strand
ACACCGGATGTTCGCGCGAACTAGTTCGCCGGCGAACAGTTCGCGCCATCCCTATCTATGGACTCTATTGGGATCTCCCAGTCTGAATTGTAGATTGGAGGTGCTTTGCTCATTTTACTTATTTGGTAATGTACTTCTTTTTGATCTTATGCATGTAATAAAAACCTTTGCTTACACATACAGTAGCTTTTGTGGTTTGATTATATCCTAGAGACTCATAGAACCTCTTGTAAAACAGTAGGCAAAAAACAGTTTTAGAGGTGGCTGACCAGCATCCCCTATTATTGCACCCTGGGCAGCCGCCTCTCCTGCCTACAAATAGTTTTGGCCCTATCTCCAAAAGATATGACTGAAGGCCTAGAGTGAAAGAGGAAAGTTAGCAGGATCCAGTTAGATCCCAATGACTGAAGAAGTCATAGATAACCTATACCTCTTTTTAGTAAGTATGAGGGATAAGCTGATAGAATTCAGAATTATCCACCAAATATATCTCATACCACAAATGTCCCATTGTATGGAAAGGGTTAGCTCCTCCTGCTGCCCAAAGTGCAGTGCCCCCCACAGCTAACTTTTTCTCTTACTATGGCACTGCCCTGCCACAAATTTTGGAAACAGGTTATAATTTTTATGGCCAATGAGATGGCAACTTCCCTGTTGGGCCTACTCGTCTCCCTGGTGCTCAGAGTAAATACCAGCCATCTAATGAGAATGCTTTTACTACAAACCAAAAAGTCGCCTTGCACTGGATTGGCTCATCACCGCAAACTCTGAACTGATGGATTGCACTAGTCAACTCTGGAGCTGTGCAAGCTTACCTACCTAGCTAGACTATGCCCAAGTAAATTCGATAGCATATGGACCACAAAGCCTCAAATTACCCACCACCTCACCAACTAATGAACACTATCTTCAACCAATTCCCCCTCTTTCCCTTTCCCCTCCTATCTTTCCCTTGTCAAAATCAAACTATGAAAAACCATGATGGGCCACACAATATTTCAGGTACAAAGATCATCTGGTTCTAAACAAAATAGACAAAGCCAGTATCATTTTTTTGTGACCCACTATAACTGCATAATACGCTGCAATCCTTTCCTTTATAGGATAATGCATTTACAAAGAGGACTTCACAAGGAACAAACAAAACAAAAACCATAGACGAAACATTATCTTAGCTCCAACCCACCCTGGTAATGGCATTTCTGATAAATGGATATTTGCTGACTTATAGTTAAAACAAAAACAATTCAGTGCAAGTTTATGCAAATCAAATACTTAGTTTCCATACTGACAGAGACACGTTCTTAAAAAGCAACAACTTAACATTCCTGTGTTGCTGTTTATAGCTTTTACATTCCGAAGTCTAATACTGTAGCTTATTGAATCTGTCTCAGAACATAATATTTGTGAGGAAATAATCTCAGGTAAGAAAAAAATCTTGCAGGTATAAATTATTGGACTATTTCAGAATGGACACTTTTGTTTCACCATGCTGGACATGTAATTCACTTGCACAGTGACACCATGTAGTGAGACACACATACACACACATATGGGATTTGCTATCTGTAAACGTTATCCAGAAAGCTGTGAAGTATGGGCAGGTCATCTTTCATAGACTTTAATCAAATAATTCAGATTTTTAAAAATTACTCCCTTTTTCTCTGTCATAACAAAACAGTACCTTGTACTAACTTGTAATTAAGGTCTAATTAATCCTTATTCAAGACAAAGCAATCCTAAAAAAAATACAAATTATGAAAAGATCCCTTACAGTGACGTAACTAGAGCAGCTGGGTCCCCACACGCCTCCGTACGCAGGCCCGGGGAGCCCATAGGCCATTTCTGATCATCTTCCCCTCTCAGTCCACATCCCCTTCTGCTTCCCCCTCCCTGTCTCTCTTCCCTCTGGTCCATGTCTCCCTCCCCTTTTGCTTCCCCCTCCACATCTCTCTCCCCTTCCTGTGCACATATCCCTCCCATTCTGCTTCCCCCTTAGCTTCTGCATCCCCGTCTCTCTCCCCATCCCTGTCTCCCCCTCATCCACGTCCCCTTCTGTTTCCCCATCAGCTTCTGCTTCCCCCTCCGAATCTCTCTCTCCTCCCTGTCTGCCTTTCTCTCCTCTTCCCCTCCCCATCCGCATATCTCCCCATCTCCCTCCCCTTCTGCTTCCCACTTCACGTCTCTCTCCCCTTGTGGCGTGTGAGCTGCCGGGGGCCCTGAAGGGATATGGACCCTGGCTCAATCGCACCCCTGGTAGTTCCGCCACTGATCCCTTATCTGGAAAGCCCCAGGTCCAAGCATTCTGGATAACGGGTCCCTTACCTATTAGAATTTTGACATTTATCATGTACTGTCCCTTTAAGAATTCAAATTCAACTATTAACAATCTAAACTTGCCAAAATTGTGTTTTAGCCTATAGGGGACCTCCTACAATTAATTTGGAGTCATTTGGTGGGAAAAACATTTTTTTAATTTTTTTGTGAAAACATTTTGATTCAGGTTTGCATTCAAATTCTTCTGTCAAATTTTTAATTTATGGGAATTTAAGGGAGTTAGAAACTACCATTAACTCAAAATTTGACCCTTGATAAATCTGCCCCTTAGTAATCCTTTCTTTTGAGGTTAGTTAATGGGAATGGCTTTCCCATGAAATTATCTGGGAAGACAATGAGAAGTATAGAACTGCCAATAAAATTAATTTTGCAACAACAGTGCTACCTACAGTACTTGTCAGCTACTGTAACTATACGGCAAGACAGATAGCAGTGAGATACATTTAGGGGGTTGAAGTGAAAATTCAAATTAAAAAATCAGAGCTACAGTATTTGAGCTATTTCAAAGTATTTTTGTGTACTTTGTCTAGGGAATAGTCCAAATTCAATTCAAATTTGAAAAAAATTTGAAAATTCAAATATAGAAATGTATCATTTATCATCTCTTAAAATTCAACTTTGAGCATTCACTGTCTAAAACCTGCCGAATTGCTTTTTTAGCCTATGGGGGATCTCCTAGAACTTCTTGGAGTCAGTTGGTGGACTTTTTTGGGAAAAACTTCGATTCAAATTCGATTGAATGTTATATTACTTTGATTAGTATGATTCAATTTTGGTTGGTCTTTTTGAATTTGAATTTTGAAGTATTTCAAATTCGAAATTCAACCCTTGATAAATCTGCCCCTCAATGTCAAAGTCAATGTTCAATGTCTGATTTATTTGCAAAAGTGCTTAGAAAAGTACCCTTAGCGATTTTACATTTTCTAAAAGTGAATCTAACCATTAAAGTTCAGAGTGAACACATTACTACTTACAGAAAGTCAGGTACTTACATGTGGGAACTGGAGAAAGGCACAAGCTGGAGTTACAACAGGTAGTATTGATTGTATACTTTTTGATGTTGCTGCTGTAAGTTCCAACTCGGTTGCACTCTGCAGCTTTTCCACATCTTCTTATCACTTCAAATTCATTCTCTTTATCTGTTAAATTTGATTTGAATTCATTTAACTCACACTTAGTGCTACACCTTAAAAATTATTTTACTTTATGGTGAATCATGAATTACAGGGTTAGTTATTAAAGGTTAAGTTTTGTATTCTCGAAAAATTTCACTAAAAGTTTCACTTAAAAAAACCTCACATTTTTCTAGATTTATTATGCCTCGAAGCTGCAAAAATCTGAAAAATCTCCAGCTAAAACCCGTCAGATATGTGTAAAAGTCAATGGAAGAGGTCACTTTAACAATTTGTAAATCTGCATTATCCATATATTTCAACAGTGGTTAGATTTCAGCCATACTGTACCTTTCCCTGGGTACCATTCAGTGTCAGAATCTATAAAGATAAAACACATAGAACTGTTTTATATATATATATATATATATATATATATATATATATTTATTTATTTATTTTTATTATTATTATAATTTTTTTAATGGATCCAAAGCAAATATGAAAAACAAAGTAAATACTATTTAATTGGCATTCATTCTTTTATATCTTTTCAGTTATTTGCCTTCTTCTTTCCAGCTTTCAACAAGACAAATGCTCTGTAAGGCAACACATGTATTGTTGTTGCTACTTTGTATAACTCATCTTTCTATTCAGGCCCTTTCCTGCTTATATCTTGGCTCTTGTTCAAAGCAGTGCATGGTCCCTATGGTAATTTGGGCTCTTTCAACCAGGTTGCTGAAATTGCAAACTGGAGAGCTGATAAAAGATAAAAAGATTAATAACCCAAAAACCATAAACCTCGTTAAATACCACTCCAGATTAATTTGCAATTATGCATCTCTGAAGGCTATAAGCAGCTTGATATATAGCACTACTAGTGGTAATCTACATCACCAATACATATAGTATTCTAGTTGCTGGGGTAGGAAGAAGAATCAAATACTCCTGCTCAGCAATTGGTCCTCAGAAGTATAACAACTTTTCTGTACCCCTAATTGATTTTCATAAAGTTAAAAGTGGTATTAAGTACTAAACTATCCCCTTACTGTATGTGGCTCTATCCCTCCTACTTAATGGAGCGTTGCCTAATACAGACAGTGTTCTATTGATGGCAAAGTCTACAGGTCTCTGCACTCTGAAATGGGGTAAAGAAGCTTTCAGCAATTTGCTCATAGCCCCATGCATGCTCTTTATTTATATACAATAGCTCCAACTGATTCCACTTTACAGAGAATATACACCATTCCCAGCCTCAGTGGAGCTCCCTATCAAAGTAATACTATGGTAAGTATGACAGGAGCTTGTTGTATGTTAGGGATTCTGTCATGATTTTTATGGTGTAGTTTTTATTTTAAATTACACTGTTGACACATAGAATTTCTTTCCAGAACCAACGAGTATATATTTTTGTTACTTGTAATAATGCTGTGGTGGCACCATCTCAGTTCATTGTGCCTAGTCATGTGCTTTCAGAAAGAGCCAGCACTTTAGGATGGAACTGCTTTCTGGCAGGCTGTTGTTTCTCCTACTCAATGCAACTGAATGTGTTGAAGTGGGACATGGATTTTTACTATTGAGTGCTGTTCTTATATCTACCAGGGAGCTGTTATCTGGTTACCTTCCCATTGTTCTGCTGGGTGAGAAGGGAGGGGGGGTCATAACAGCCCAACTTGCAGTGCAGCAGTAAAGAGTGACTGAAATTTATCAGAGCACAAGTTACATGGCAGGGGGTACCTGGGAAACTGAAAACTTGTCTAGCCCCATGTCAGATTTCAAGATAGATGAAAGAAAGAAAGAAAGAAAAAAAGAAAGAAATAACATTTTTTCACACACTGCAAGAAATTAGAAGGAAAACATTACAATTAAATGTATAAAATAGTCTCCATAGAAGAGAAATATACCAAATTTGGTTGATATTTTTTCTGTCAGACACACGTTTTCTTCGCCTTCACACTGCACTGGGTGATATTCACATGTATCTTTATAAGAATGGCAAACTGGGCAAGCCAAGGAATTTACTGAAATACAAGAAAGTGAAAGAATATGGAATTATTAAAGGGCACGTAAAGGCAAAAAAAATAAAATAGCATTTTTACTTACAATAATGAAAAAGAAATCTACCTACATTATACTTGAATTAAAAAATGTGTACTGTTTTTATAAGAAACCTAACTGTATGCAGTGAAATTCTCCCTTCATTTACTGCTGTTTACAGGAATTATCAGATGGTCCCTAACTGCTGTGCAGGGAAACAATCATACTTATGAACAGCCCCCGCCTTACTTCCCAGCCTTTCAGAACTCCAGTAGCTTTGTGACTGCGTAGATATTTGTATTGGATTTTATTTTTGTCTTTACATCCCCTTTAATTTTCCAACTTTAGCTGCAGGGATTCTATTTGGAGGATTATTTTGCTACAGCCACTGGTTCTGCAGAGTTGGAGAAAGTTACTCAGTCTTGCTGTATCGGCTTCTGGTAGATATTATTTGACTTTTGAGAATTTGTGACTATCCCGGAGCTTAGCCCAGGCCACACTGAGCATGTGCACAGTCTTGGTCTTGCAAAAATGTATAACAAAGTTACAGGATGACAGCCCCCTGTGGCCAACTTTGAAAGCATAAATCATTTGTTTGATTAGGCTTGTGGTGCAGTAAGTTCATGTTTATGTTTAGTATACAAAATACTGCATTTCTAGCCTTATCCTATTTTAGACTTTCCTTGTCCTTTATTTAAATAATAAATAACAAAAATCTTTCTTTGAGATAAATAAATAATATACATACTAAAGAAGACATATTGTAATAATGCTTGGGAGCTGGGGTTTTTCATATAGGGACCTTTCAATAAATTGAATATCCATACCTTAAGTCTGCTTAAAAAAGTAATTGAAACATAAAATAAACCCAGTCGGATGGTTTTGCCTCCAATAAGGATTAATTATATCTTAGTTGGGATCATGTACAAGGTACTGTTTTATTTTTTTGTTCGGAAGTTCGGAAGTTCGCGAACGTCGCACGACGTTCGCCAATTTGGGTTCGCCTTAGTTGGCGCTTTTTTTTTGCCATTTCTCCCCCAGACCAACAGATACATAGCAGCCAATCAGTAAGCTCTCCCTCCTGGACCACCCCCACACCCCCTGGACCACTCCCCTTCCCTATAAAAACCGAAGCCCTGCAGCGTTTTTTCACTCTGCCTGTGTGTGCTGAAGAGCTAGTGTAGGGAGAGAGCTGCCTGTTAGTGATTTCAGGGACAGTGGATAGTAAGTTTGCTGGCTAGTAATCTACTGTTCTTCAAACAACTGCCATCTAGCTGTGTGAGCTTGTTCACATTCTGTCTAAATATCCATAATATTACCCTCTCCAGAAAAAGCACCTGAGTGACTTTTTTCAGGCAGCCATAATATATTTTACGTAATCCGTATCCACCGCTGTAGTAGTGTATACGTTGACCTTGTAGCCATTATTTGCCCTGTAGGCATTTTTTGCCCAGTGTGTTCTTCAAACAACTGCCATCTAGCTGTGTGAGCTTGTTCACATTCTGTCTAAATATCCATAATATTACAGTGTCCACAACCACCTGAGTGACTTTTTTCCCTTTACAGCACAAAACGCAGCGCTGTGTCAACAATGGATTTTTCAGATACATATTTGCCCTTGATCCCCCTCTGGCATGCCACTGTCCAGGTCGTTGCACCCTTTAAACAACTTTAAAATCATTTTTCTGGCCAGAAATGTCTTTTTTAGCTGTTAAAGTTCGCCTTCCCATTGAAGTCTATGGGGTTCGCGAACCGTTCGCAATTTTCCGGAAGTTCGCGAACATGTTCGCGAACTTTTTTTCCGCGGTTCGCTCCATCCCTAGCAGCGCATCTTTGTTTTGTGCGTGCATGTGGCGTCTTTTGTGCACGTTGGGCACTACTACTGGCCAGGCTGCCTAAGGTGCCTGGCCAGGTTGGCCTGGCACTGGTTCTGATACTAAACTATCCCAGTACACCTAAATACAGGGGTTTTGGCCAGAAAGGGTTCCTTCTCTTATAAGAATGATATAAATGAGAAGTCAGAGACATGCAACTAAGCTGTTTAGAGGGATGGAAGACTTAAATTATGAGGGTAGACTGTCCAGGCAGGGATTGTTTTCTCTGGAAAAAAGGCACTTGCAAGGGGACATGATTACACTTTACAAGTACATTAAAGGACATTATAGACACATAACAGGGGACCTTTTTACCCATAAAGAGGATCACCACACCAGAGACCACCCCTTCAGACCAGAAGAAAAGGACTTTCATTTGAAGCAGTGTAGGTGGTTCTTCACATTGAGGACAGTGAGGTTGTGGAATGCACTGCTGGGTGATGTTGTGATGGCTGATTCTGTTAATGCTTTTAAGAGGGGCTTGGATGATTTCTTGGACAGACATAATATCAAAGGCAATTGCGATATTAAACTCTACAGTTAGTATAGATATGGGCATATATAATTTATGGGAAAGTATGGTGGGGTGTGTGTATTGATGCTGTATTTTCATTTGGAGGGGTTGAACTTGATGGACTTTGTCTTTTTTCAACCCAATTTAACTATGTAACTATGTAAGATAGAAAATGAGGAATGCATTGATGCAGAGGCTAAGACTAACCCCATAAAGTTTTTCGCGTATATTAATAGTACAAAGACGAGGGTTGAGAGTATTGCTCCTTTATATAATGGTACCAATATGGTTGTAACAGATACAGAAAAGGCAAATGTGCTAAATCAGTTCTTTTCTTCAGTGTATACAACAGAGGAGTCAGAGTTCCAAGGCTCCCTTTGTAGCTGTTGGCTCAACTCAATCTAGTCAGTGACTGACTTAGCATATGGTTCATAAAACTTTAATAGAAATGAATATGAAAAAGGTGCCAGGGCCAGATGACTGGTCCTTATTTAATATTCTCAGATTCACTTTCATCTGGTAAGGTACTTGGAGGATTGGAGGAAAACTGATGTTATGAAAACATTTACTATGCAAAGAAATAAAAGACTTTTTAAACTATGTAAACAAGTTAGGGACCGCCATATGGGGTTTACCTTGACGTGGTATGGTGGCTTATCAACTTTATGATCATAACTGTACAAAATAACCCCTGTCTTTAAACAATATGCACTGGCATTTATACTGATTTACTTATGAGACAGGGGCCCAGGGAGTGTGCTTTGCAAGTAGCACCCTCATTATACTTGAATATACTTTGGCTTAGCCTTTAGAGTGCTCCCACAATCCCCCTTGATGTGATATTGCATTTTAGCCGGAAGCTGTGGTTCAGCTTTAGTGTTTGTAGCACCCAATACCCCCCTCTAAACTAATGGTGGTCCTGTGCTTTTAAAAAATGGGCGTTGGTTTGAGAATCTCTCTCTCTTAAAAGCCACATACTGGCGGGGGAGGATTTAGTCTTCAAATTGAAACCAAGGCTCAATACACTGACTACAGGTAATGCTACTATGCAAAGAAATAAAAGACTTTTTAAACTATGTAAACAAGTTAGGGACCGCCATATGGGGTTTACCTTGACGTGGTTTGGTGGCTTATCAACTTTATGATCATAACTTTGTACAAAATAACCCCTGTCTTTAAACAATATGCACTATTTATACTGATTTACCCAGGGAGTGTGCTTTGCAAGTAGCACCCCTATTATACTTGAATATACTTTGGCTTAGCCTTTAGAGTGCTCCCACCATCCCCCTTGTTGTGATAATGCTGAGCAGACTGCATTCTAACAAAGGCTGAGATTTTGCGAGCTGGCTAATTAAAGAGATTTTGCAACTATTGAAAAGAGCAGAACTATTTCATATCATCAGCAATGAGATATTCTACCTCTGAGATTGAATATATTATCATTGGATATGCTACACATTCAATCAGTAGATCACATCATGTGAGTATATGGAGG
Organism: Xenopus borealis; assembly: GCA_024363595.1. Taxonomy (NCBI): domain Eukaryota; kingdom Metazoa; phylum Chordata; class Amphibia; order Anura; family Pipidae; genus Xenopus; species Xenopus borealis. The sequence goes on along the minus strand of CM044443.1, from coordinate 125,127,293 downwards.
CTCTGGTGCTGGTGCATGTCTATAAAAGTACTCAACATTACTTTTTGATATTTAGGAGGGAACCACGAACGTTGTCAATTGATTTTCTGTTGAGCTTTTCCCCAAATGAGGTGATTCAAGATAAGATAAGAGTAAGGCAATGACAATTGGAGGTTTACTCTTAAAGATAAAAACCAGACATTGTTACTGTGAAATGAAGAAGTATCTTTTAAGTAGTGATGGGCGAATCTACCCTGTTTCGCTTCACTTGAAATTCGCGAATTGGCAAAAAAATAGTTTTCAATGCACGACTTGTTTTTTTTTGGCGAGTTTCGCGAATTTATTCGCCAGCGGCGAATCGCGGGAAATCACTGCGAATTCCCCCCTGGCGAATAAATTCGCCCATCACTACTTTTAAGCATAAGCTTGCGCATTGCTAGACACCTGAACTGTTTGAGATTCCTTTGTGTATAATATAAAGGGTCCTGAGGATCAAGTGAAAGCCTGGAATATTTATCATCCACTCCCTGTACCCCAAATAAGTGCAATTTAAAACAAATTAATATGGACAATGCATTAGAAAGATGTTCCATTTTGCTAATATTTCAAATAGTCCTCAATTCAGAGATCTCATTTACCAGATTGTATATACTTACCCACACTATGTGGAGAGGCTTCTTCTATTTTTTCAAATGTATCTTTAAAATAAGAAGGGCTTGCCGTTGTAGTGACAAGATTTTTAGTAGCACATCCCTTTGATAGAAGAGAACCTGACAATCACAGATAAACAGAGTTAACAAAGAATCAAAATGAGACAAATAGGGAAACCTTTGCATTAATACAATATTCCTTCCCAGACATGCAGTTTTGCATTATCCAGTGCACTCTTCTTGGCAGTGGATCCAAGATAGTCGTGCCCATAGCTATTATGCATCAGGCACCATGTAATGATGTGCTTCTGTGTGCTTTGGCATGCAAACTTAAAATAAAAGGATACTGAAGACTTGAGTTCAATGTCTGAATACAGGTCTTAGTTAGTATGTTTCTGGGTGTGTCTAAACTACTTTTTGCTTGATTGCTGGTTGCTCACCTTTCTGCTTTGACCTTTGTAATGCTGCTTGCTCTGACCCTTACATGGGGTTTGACTTTGAGCATCATAATGCTTCAGATACTGGAGGTCATACTTTCTCGGATGTCAACTATTTCTCCAGTTTTTAAAAGCTCCCATGACACAGTTGATTCATCACTTACAGCAGTAACTGCCAAAGAACCCTGCATTCCTTCACCTCCATGCTACAGTGGGGATTCTCATGCCTGTAGAGACTGCCTTGAACAATGACGCATATGAATCAGCCCATTAGCAGGGGTTGTACATATTTTCCTGAACAGCTGGAAGATGTGATTGCTTACAGCATCAAGTATGACACGCACCTTAGAGAATGGCAAGCAATTAAAGAGCATAGCAAATTATTCCAACCCATCCTGGTGCCACCATTTCAAAAACCTATCTCCAGAGCTCTGCTCCACAATCTCCACCACTTTCCTCTGAGGAACTTATACAGTTTGGAAGGACACATATTTCTTAACAGGAAAAACTAATAATGGTATCCCTCTACTTCCCATGTCTACTCCCCTGATGAAAGACCACTGACCTTAGCAATAATCTCTGAAACTACAGGGGAATTACTTTTGACTGTGGGGTATCTGCACAACAAGAAATTGTTCTTCCTCATTATTAATTGCCCTTCTGCTTCAGTGGTCTTGAGTTTACCTTGGTTTCACTTGCATAAACCATCATTGACTGGCCCTCCTATGAAATCTCCTGTTGAAATTCTTATTGTCTCAAAAATTGTCTGCCTTCTACCTTTTTTCACTGATTACCAGTCAATTTTGTTGAACTCCAGTCTATAGCCACTGCATTCAAAAACTTGTGTGTGATGTACAGATAGAGTCACTTGGATTTGTAAGTTAAATGCGTCTTGACTCAGGGCTAATTGAAGAAACTGTGTTATCTAAAGTTATCTTAACTCATTTAATGCATTTAACCTTTTCATTAGCATACCAAAGCTCCATTGTTTTCAATGGTGAACTCTTTAATAGGATGGGATGCTGTGACACAATATTCTGTGCTAAGTGGGATAAATGAGATAAATGAGTTAAGTCGCGACGCATTAAACTTACAATCCAAAGTGACTGCATCTGTATTTTGTTGTTATTGCCCATACCATTGTCGACGATCTTCCTGGAATCAGCTTCTGGCAGATATTATTTGACTTGTGCTGTTTTGATAATTTATGATGATCCCTAAGCAGCCCAAATCACACTGAGCATGTGCACAGTCTTGGTCTTGCAAAGATGTATAACAAAGTTACAAGATGACAGCCCCCTGTGGCCAACTTTGAAAGCATAAATGATTTGTTTGATTAAGCTTGTGGTGCAATAAGTTCATGTTTATGTTTAGTATACAAAATACAGCATTTCTAGACGTCTTCTATTTTATACTTTCCTTGTCCTTTAATACCATAATGGGCATTATGAGTATCTGGGCTTCTTTGGGCTTTATAATGCTCCTACTTTCTTCCAGGAATCCATTAATGATATCTTCAGAAATATTTTAGGACAATCTGTAGTCATATATGCAGATCAGGGATGTCCAACCCACAGCCCGAGGGCCACACTTGCAACGCTCAGTTGTACTTCCAGGAATCAGACTGCACTAATTTTCTGCTCCCTCTGAGCTTTTCTTCTCTGCAGCCATTTACAGCTTCCCTTGACACTTGCTCCTCCTCCCTGGTCACAGTCTCTGCTGCTGGATAAAATTACTTTGGCTGTGACAAGCAGAAGGAGAGAACACTAGCAGCAGCTCTGGAGCATCTGATTGGCCAACAGCATTCAAAAGGATTTCAGTGTGGGAGAAAAGGAAGGAAGGAGCTGCTATCCCATTAGCACTGCAGTCTGCAGCCTTATCACCAGCCTCCCACCCACACGGTCAGTGGAACAACTCGCACCTTACCTGTGCGGCGGGGACGCCCGCCACACCGCCATCAGCGGGGACGCCCGCCACACCTCTCTGTTCCCTTGCCGGCTCCTTAGTGTGCGTGCCGCGTGCACTTCCGGCACCAAATTTAAAATATTTAAAGGGGCATTTTGGAGTTTTACCTTGCCCATGATAGGATTTGCTCCTGGTGCCTTTTACCTGTGCTATTAAGCATCTGATCTGATCTGCTTCCTGTGTTTGACCCTCCCTGGCTAATTGATTACCCTGTTCTCTGTATCCTGACCCGTGCCTGTTGTTTGACTACCGATTCTGCCTAATCCTACCTGATTGATCATCCAGTTTGACCCATTGGCTGCCTGACGTCTCCTAACTATCTGCCTGCCTCGACCCGGCCTGTTTGACCACGAACTTGCCTACCCCTCTCTGTACCGTGACCATCGGCCTTAAAAGACTTTATATACAGTCGTGCCCCATTGCTGGCCAGAAATCCTGCTCTGCACCTCTCGTTTAAGTCCAGGTGGCATCTGAGTAGCTGAGGGCTCCTCCCGAAGCCAAAGGCAGTCACACTACTGGTGAAGCACGAGCCTAGACCAAGGTGCTTAGCGTAAGTCCCTGGATGATTGTGCTGGCTACTTGACCACTTTCTAGTCAAAGCCAGATAGCAATGTAACTGTGCCATTCTGCTATGATTTCTGGGGGTATTTATACATGTACTTGCCGCTGTGCCATCTTTTTGTGAGCTCCGGGGGTATTGTGGTTCATTTCTGTGTATTTCCTTTATTTTTAGAAATGAAAAGTTTTTGTGTATTTCATGTGTGGCCCCAGAAAAATGTTCTTCTTCGAATGTGGCCCACGGAAGCCAAAAGGTTAGACACCCCTGATGTAGATGATATCTCAGTTTTTTCTAAAGATGCCATGTTCGAGAAATACTTTCTTCAATTAAGGAAGACTTATTTTTATTCAAAGCTTGAGAAATGTGTTTTGAAATGCACAAAACTCATTTTCTTGGTTATATAATCTATCAGAAAGGCCCCTACCGACCAGCACAAAGCTCATTTTTCTTGGTTTTGCCAAATATCATAGGCTGTTTATTAAAGGGTTAGTAAACCCAGCAGCAGCACACTTCTCAAAAAAAAAAACTTTACTCAGTTGTTGCTGGACTACATATCCCAGAATATCAAAAGTTATAATGAAGGTTGAGGCATGCTGCTAGCTGTAGTCCAGCAACATTAGGGTTGTATTCTTAAATCAATATCGCATAATAAAACTTTCCAAAACTTCCCCCAAATCTCCACAACCAGCAGCCACATTAAAATGCAAACAATCATCCAATGAGAATCCCAGTTGATCTTTATAAATCTGTCTCCCTGTTCTTTGTTTCTCTAATTGAGGTTGAATGCTTTAAACACAGTTTTCCAGCACTGAAAAATACTGGCCTTTATCCCCATGTTTGATTCCAGTGTAATGTCATCAAAAAAAATGACATCATATCATATATTATTATGTAAGATAACAGCAAGATGCCTGACATGGTCCTAGGAATCATAAATATTACTGGTCAATTCTTTTGTTTTTGTAATAACATTTTTGATGGATGTAGAACTCTCATTGGTGAATCTTTTTGCATCCATAATTATGTTTTTTGGCAGTTTATAGAATAAGCTAGGGACGGTTGTGGGAAGAAATCTAGGGAGGGTTGTGGGATGGTTGAGTTTACAACTTAAGGGATTCACCTCTTATATAGGGTAGCTCTCATCTACAAAGGAGGAAACTCGAAACCTTGGAAGCTTTTGAATCTTTAAAAGATACATTTACTTCTGCCTCAGTACTCTCTTCAACACTTCTTCATTGTGGTTGATGCATCGAACATTGGTGGAGGAGCTATTTTGTCCCAGAGGGCAGTATCTGATGGTAAGTTTCACAATCGCTGCCCGGAGCTCTTCCAGGAGCTCTGGGTGGCACGTCCTGTATTGACTGCATCGCACCCAAAATTGCAGCGCACATGGCCGCCAAGTGGGTTGAGACGACGACGTGATGACGCCACAGTGCTGAGACGGGCACATCACGGCTTCCACGCCTTTGCTGCCAAATTCAGAAATAAAAGGATGCCGGAGACCCGGGTTCAATGCACAAGAATAGCTTTAGCTTATTATCCCTGGGTTTGCTCCTATATTACTTCTTTATTGATTTCTGGACTCTTGACCTTTTCCTGAACCTGACCTTGCTATTTGCCACCTGGATATTGACTCTGAATATTGCCTAAACCTTTACTGTACCTTGCATTGGACTCTAACCCTATTGCTTCCTCCTTGGTCCTGACTAAACTCCCACTGGGAGCCGATAGGCCCCACTGACAGGAAGTTACATCCATGACTATTTTTCGAATAAATTTCGCCCTTCTGAACAGAATAAGAACATTGTAAACCAGCATTTACTCACAGTCAAATTAGTGATGGATGAGTGGCAACATCTTCTAGAAGGATTGCTTTTTACTATCACCATCTTTATTGACTTTAGGAATCTGGAATATATCCAGGCTCTTAAAGGACCAGTAACCGCAATTAAAGGGCAAGGAAAGGCAAATAAATAAAATCCCATTTTTACTTTCTTTAATGAAAAAGAAATCTATCTCCAATATACTTTAATTTTAAAATGTGCACCGTTTTTATAAGAAACCTGACTGTATGCAGTAAAATTCTCCCTTCATTTAGTGCTTGTGGCAGGGAAACAATCACTTATGAACAGCAGGGGGAGCCCCTGCCTTACTTACCAGCCATGCAAAACTCAAGCAGACCACACTGAGCATGTGCAGTGCCAGTGTCAGACAAAGATGTATAACAAAGTTACAAGATGACAGCCCCCTGTGGCCAACTTTGAAAGCATAAATCATTTGTTTGATTAGACTTGTGGTGCTGTCAGTTCATGTTTATGTTTAGTATACAAAATACAGCATTTCTAGCCTTATTCTATTTTACACTTTCCTTGTCCTTTAAGACTTTATTATCGAAACTCCGGTTGCGCTCCTCTTCAGAAAAACGACAGGTTGACGATCCATCATGCAGCACTCAATTTCTCCTCACTGGCTATCTCCTATAAGGAAGGCAGGTAGGAGAAATGAAGCGCTGCACCATAAATCGCCTTTTCTAAAGAGGAGTGCAAGCAGAGTTTTGGTAAGTTATTTCTTAATAAAGACTTAGTAATTTTAAAACTTAATATGTGGTGGTGTCTTTTTGTCATAGCATACTAACACTTTTTTAAAGAATTTTGTGGTTCATGGTCCTTTAAGTAACTGAATGCAGCGAATCTCTGCAGTTTCGCTTCGCTGGAAAATTTGCAAATTCACAGTGAAATTTGCAAAATGCATTGAAATCAATAAATTTGATGCGAGCGACAAATTTTATACATGCAACTATTTGGTCCAAATGCATTAAAGTCAATGCAGCAATTTTGACATGAGCGACAATTCTAAAGAAAAACAATTTGTTTGGATTTCAACTGCGAATTGTTGCAGCAGTTTTATTATGAATAAAATTCTGCGATTTTGTGTCTGACTTTATTCACCCATCACTAACTGAATGCTCTACTGGCAGGGTAGGTCCTCTTCTTTACATGTTTCAGTTTTATTATTATTTGTCACGCTGGTTCCAAGAATTAAAAAAAAAAAAAACACTTTTAAGTTTTCATCCCACAGGATTGTCACAGCAAGGATAATGATCAATTATTGCCTCCCTGTTGCTATAGATTGCTTCTCAGATCCAAGTCCTCACTCTACTGCTCCACAAGATCCCCCGATTGATATGAGTTATATTCCTCCTCAACTTCTTTGTACTACAGCTGACCCATAGAGCAAAACAAGCTGGCCACCCGGGAGATAAAGAAAAAATGTATCTGTTAAATTGCCTTGTATGGTCAGCCAGTTAATCCATCAATTTAAATTTAAAAAAAAATATAAACAAAAAACAGTGTTACCTAATTTATGAAGGACACACATTGTCTCATCACCTGTGCAGGCCATAGAGTATTTAGACTGACAGCCATCTTCTTTGTTACCATGACAAGTAGGACAGATGACTCCATTCTTACTGGAATTCTGTACTAAAGATAAGAGTGATATAATATGAGAACAATGTTTAAAATAAGGTCATGCGTGTGCGTTGTTTTATATTATTTAAAGGGGTTGTTCACCTTTGAGTTAACTTTTAGTATAATGTAGAGAGTGATATTCTGAGACAATTTGCAATTGGTTTTCATTTTTTATTATTTGTGGTTTTTGAGTTATTTAGCTTTTTATTCAGCTGCTCTCTAGTTTGCAGTGTCAGCAATTTGGTTTCTAGGGTACAAATTACCCTAGCAACCCTGCATTGATTTGAAAAAGAGACTGGAATATGAATAGGAGAGGGACTGAATAGAATGATAAGTAATAAAAAGTAGCAATAACAATACATTTGTAGCCTTACAGAGCATTTGTTTTTTGATGGTGTGAGATCGCAGGAATTCACCGCAAATTCACGCCTGGGAAATAAATTTGCCCATCACTACTGGTCACATCCAACCTCCATTTTCACAACAGTTTGCCTGCCTAAATGTACAGGGGAAGCCGGGTGCATGAGCTTGGCAGGTGCGGGTTCAGATGGGGTGTGGGTCTTTATAACTACTCCCAAATTACCATGAGCTTTACCAATATTTGTCCAGATGAAGCTCTCTGTCCCAGCACGAGCTTCTCACTCATATTGGAGGCAGGGTGCTGTTAAACTGACATCTTATAATATTTCACAGGAATCAGTACCAGTGATTATTATAACTTAACCAGAAATTGTTTTATTGAGAAAAATCTACAAAGAAGGTTACTAAATAATTTATATTGCCAATATTGAACCATCAAATACTAGCAATAAAGTACTGTGAGAAGGAACCAATCAATTAACTTCAGATTTACTAATGGGCGAATTGACCAGCGCTGACGACAATTCACCAGCGGTACCACTCGTAGGGACTTCTTTGATTTACTAATGGGTGCAGGCACCAATTTGCTAGCGAAAGAGAGTGATGATTCACACTCGATCTCCAGGAGGCGTTACTCTGCAAATCCACTAAAATGTGGATTTTACTGAAGGTTACCTCTATTGCCAGATTTGCCTTCACCAGCTCAGACCATGCGAAGTACAATGGAATGCATAGAACTTCCTCAGTCTGAGATGGGAAAATGCATCAAAGTTCAAAAAAACGATGGCAAATTTTTTCTTTTTTTAGGGTGATAGGCTACAAATGTCCGAAAAATTTCTTTGGGTAACTGGTTTACCCCATATATTTTCTAACATATGGAACATTATTTCACAGTGAGCTCATGTGTAGGGCATTATAACAACTCTATTGACTTTATTAAGGTTCCCTGAAGTGCGTCGCGTCAACTTTGGCGCATTGCGTCGTTTCCGGCGCGGGTCGCGTCGTTTCCGGCGCGGGTCGCATCGTTTTCGGCGCGTCGCGTCGAAAACGACACGCGACTAGTTTTTCCTGCGAAATTTCGCTAGTGATTCGCTAATTTATTCGCCAGCGGCGAATCGTGGGAATTCGCCATGAATTCGCCCCTGGCGAATAAATTCACCCATCACTACTCCTGTCTGAGTGAAACCTAGGCGGAACTATCTAGGGGTCCCAAACTTTTTTTTACCCATTAGCAACAGTCAAATGTAAAAAGAGGGAGTAACATAATCATGAAAAAAGTCCCTAGAGATGATAAATAAGGCCAAATAAATGGCTACTTAGAAGCCCCTACATGGACTGGTATCTTATAGGAGACTGTGTTTGGCAGTAGACCTGGTTTTTATGCAATCAAAAGTTACATCTAAATTAAGAATTCAAAAATAAGCACCTGCTTTGAGGTCACTGGGAACAGCATCAAAGTGGTTGATGAGCAACATATTGCTTGTGAGCCATTGGTTGGGGATCACTGATCTACCCCTGGTCCTCCACACTGATCCACTATTCTAGGCAACAATGCCACTGGGAACCTGAGAAAACTCCTCTGTGGAGCCTAAAGCGCTCAGATCGAGCTTTAGGGGCACGTTTACTAAGAGTAGAAGTGAATTTTCGAATAAAATTAAAAATTTTAAGATTCAAATTTCAAAGTAATTTTGGGCTACTTCAACTATCGAATAGCCTAAAATTCGATTTGAATTGAAAAAATAAAAAATTTCAGAAATTCGAATTTTGAAATTCTGCATCTATAAATCCTTCAAATTCACCACTTTGCCATCTTAAAGTTGCCAAATTGCCATTTTGGCCTATGGGGGATCTGCTGGAACCTTTCCTGAAATTGTTCCTGGAAAATAGAAGTTTTTTTTAAAGATCGTTTGAATCGTTCGATTCAAACGATGCATTCGAATGGTTCAAGTGATTTTTATTCAATCAAAAATGGACCTATTCGATGGAAATAGGTCCATTTCCAATCGAAATTAGCCTGTAAACTAAAATTTTAAGGTCGAATTGTGCAGTTTTTTAACCCTTAGTAAATCTGCCCTCCTGGTGTGAACTATTATAGGAGATATCTCACCACTCACTAGTGCCTACACTTGTCTGGGGTTTTGTTCTTGACTCCCTTCCCCTGGGCAGGGTGTCTTGGGCAAAAAGCCCTGAGCCAGTATGGCCTCTAACATATATATCATTTTAACTACACTTTGTACTCTGTACCTAAACCAGGGAACTCTAAAGGCCTAAACATGGGTGCAGTTATCAGAACTACAAACATGGGGGGAGTGGACAAAGTACAACAGGCTCGTAAATCGCCTTGTTGGATTATGAGCAATTAATTCAAAACAATTTAATTCAACAATAGAAACAATTCAGCAGAAGTTCAGGTCACCCAATGATTCGTGTTTTACTGTGAATAGATGCTCATAGACTCTAATGCAGTGATCCCCAACCAGTAGCTCGTGAGCAACGTGTTGCTCTCCAACCCCTTGGATGTTGCTCCCAGTGTCCTCAAGGCAGGAGCTTATTTTTGAATTCCAGGCTTGGAGGCAAGTTTTGGTTGCATAAAAACTAAGTATAGTGTCAAGCAGAGCCTCCTGTAGGCTGCCAGTCTATATAGATGATACCAAATAACCAATTACAGCCCTTATTTGGCACCCCAAGGGATTTTTTTCATGCTTGTGTTGCTCCCCAACTCTATTTATATTTGAATGGGGCTCACTGGTAAAAAAAGGTTGGGGACACCTGCTCTAATGTATAGTTAACAGGATTTTGTCATGATTTTTATGCTGTAGTTTTTATTTCTAAATCCTACTATTTATATTGTGAATAATTCACTCTACCAAATAAAATGATATTCCTGAGCCAACAAGTGTATTTATTTAGGTGTAATAGTGGTGTGTAAGCAGTCATGTTTCATAATTTTGCCTGGTCATGTGCTTTCAGAAAGAGCCAGGACTTCATGGTGGAACTGCTTTCAGACAGGCTATTGTTTCTCCTACTCAATGTAACTGAAGGAGTTGCAGTATTACTATTGGTTGTTATTCTTATAATTGCCAAGGAGCTGGTTATCTTGTTACCTTCCCATTATTCTATTGATATGCTGCTTTGGAGGGGAGGTGAATGGCATCACTCCAACTCACAGCAGTAAAGAATGACAATTAGAGCATACTGTAGGTCACATGACTGGGGGCACCTTGGAAACTGACAACATGTCTAGCCTCAGGTCAGATTTCAAAATTAAATAAATAAAATTTGTTTGCTCTTTTGAAAAACGGATTCAGTGCAGAATTCTGCTGGAGCAGCACTATTAACTGATGCATTTTTATGCATTTTATTCAAGTTCTGTGTTTTCCAGTCACAGAATCCCTTTAAAAAAATATTGTAATTGTGTGGTTTGAAAAATGTTGCACTCCAAAGCCCAATTGACTTCAATGCAGCACATTAATTTCTTACATTGTTCCACAAAATTCCCCCAGGGACTGTGACTATTAGTCATGAGTAGATAAAAGCAGTGGATACGTACAGATTACAGGTTCTGGTGGTTTGCAGCTGTCTGTATGACAGCAAGACGTTACATTTGCAAGTTGAAATGATAATGTTGACACCTTGGTACTTTTATTACAGTTCTTGCTTTTCCAGCACCCAGTCTCATATCTATACGAACTATAAAAAAAGTCTGTAAAGCAAAATAGAATTTAAATTATCCCACATTGTGAAAAATTTGTACATCAAACATGAGTGTGGTGGGACCAACGGGACCGACCCTCACCACACTTGTGTTGTATATATCAAAAGACTTGGGATGCACTGAATCCACAATTTTGGATTCGGCTGAACCCCCGAATCCTTCCAGAAAGATTTGGCCAAATACCGAACCGAATCCGAACCCTAATTTGCAATTTGCAAAACATTTTTGACTTCCTTGTTTTGTGCCAAAAAGTCACGGGATTTCCCTCCCTGACCCTAATTTGCATATGCAAATTAGGACTCGGTTTGGCCAGGCAGAAGGATTCGGCCAAATCCGAATCCTGCTGAAAAAGGCTGAATCCCAAACCGAATCCTGGATTCGGTGCATCCCTACATGCACGTACAAATCAGATTTATTAGCATGTGATTATTTTTGGGATGTGTGCTTTGCATATTAATTAAAACCACTATGGTAAACCTGGAATTATCATCACATTTAGGGTGGTGCTAGCTCCAGGGTTCCGTCAACAAATTCAGTTGGTGAGATGAACACAGCGGCGATTAGGGCAAATGCATGGACGTAAAAGTAGAGGTGGGGAAAAATATAAACAGTCAATTAAAATGTTATATTTTTTACATAATACAGATAAAAATATATAATTAATTAAAAATAAATATATAGATTTAGACATCAAATAGAATAATTTTACGCTCAAAAGATTTCTTTTCTTATTTATTAATTCATCAAAGATGAAAAAAATGCAAGTGCAAGATCCTTAATTACATTATTTTGTAATATTAAATGAATATTGAATGGGAGAGAGCCTTTCCCTAACTATAACAAAAAAACACAAAAACCTCACTATACAGGGTTATGACAGTAATAGGAGGTCTCAACCATTGTATATAAGGCGCTGTGCATGACATACTGGGAAACTGAATTTATGGCTTACTACATTGGACAAAGTGGTTATCTATCCAAGTCCGATTTTATCTTATTATTTCTATTAAAAAAGTCTGACCAACTTCGAATTGCCAATAGGACCTCATCAGAGAAAAATCTGAAAAATTGGATTTTCCAAAAGTCAGATTTTCTCAACAAAAGTCCAATATTCCCGCCAAAAAAAGTGTGATCTTCCCACCAAAATTGGACTTTTGCCACCAAAAAAAAACTGATTGTTGGCCGAAACTCAGCGAGGTCCATGATATTTAAATAGGGCATTTGCCATTGACTTCTACAGGGCACCGACAGCTTGGAGATGGCAGCTTTTCAGATTCTGACTTTTTTCAGCCTCAGGGTATAATAAATTCAGAAAAAATATGGTACAAAAAAAATAAAAACATTTCATGATTTTTGTATTCAAAGTTTGATAAATAACCCCCAAAGTTTAAATTTTCCAGACTGTCCTGCTTTTTTAAAAAAAAAAATTATAAAGGAAACTCTCATTTAATTTTTACCATCTCAAAAACTCAAGAACTTGAATTGTGGTTTCAAAAAAATGTTTTTTTAAAACTTTTAAGCGATAAACTGTGGCACCTAAAAGTTTAAAATGTTATGAAAAAGTAAATAGACATTCCATGCATTCACATTTTTTTTCTTCTAGTTTTATTTTTTTGGATTCACATTTTTAATAAATAAGCAAACATTAGGGGCCTGTTATTACTAAAATTGTGGGTTATTTATCCCTCTAAAACTAGAATTTGAGAAATACATAAAGTCTAAAAACCTTTATTAATGCTTTTTATATTTGGATTTTTTACTAAATTACATTGTATTTGTGGTTTTAGAGAAACATTTTTAGTTGTGGTTTCAAAAACATCTAAAACCACTAAAATTGGAACATTGGTAAATTTGAATTTATTCAAATAAAAAAACTTTAAAATTCAAAATTCGATAAATTAGCCTCACTGTGTACATAGAACCAGCAATTATCAAAGGGACTATGGAACATGTCTACCTGTATAGCATTACAAGCAATTGTCTAACCTTTCTATCCTCTAGCTTTACAAGGTTTACAAGGAGAATTCAACCTTAAAGTAAAAAAAAAACCTACCCTACATAGACCCCCCTCCCTCCCCACACCCGCCTAGCTGCTAACTTCGGTAATCTTTGTATCTTCTTCTGGCGCCATGGAAATTATGTCAATTATCGTGCAAGGCAGCCATTAGGAATCACGGGGTCCCGCACAACAAATTTTTCGGGGGCCCCTGGGCCCCGCCCACACTCGCACCCAAGCCCCACCCCTGGTGGTCATGGCTCCCTTATAAGTTAAAAAAAAAAACATTGGCACCAGGGCCTCCATAAAAGTTAAAAAAAAAAGCATTGGTGCCAGGGCCCCCCTTACAAGTTAAAAAAAAATTGGAGCCCCAAAGAATATTTTTTTTAAAAAAAACATTGGCGCCAGGGCCCCCCTTAGAAATTAAAAAAAATGTGGTCCCCAAAAAATATTTTTTTAAAAACATTGGTGCCAGGCCCCCCTTACAAGTTAAAAAAATTGGGCCCCAAAAAATATTTAAAAAAAAAAATATTGGTGCAGGGGCCTATAAAATATTAAAATAAAACATTGGTGGCCAGGGGATTAAAAAAAAAAAAACCCACATTGTTGCAAGAAGAATTGAACTCGTGGCTTCAGGACTTCAGTTATAGTTGTTTTCGTGACTTCGGGTCTTTTCACATGCTTCAAGACTTCAATGTCGGCTCCTTTCGTGACATCGGGTATTTTCGGAATTGAGTGTCGGCTCTTTTCGTGACTTCGGGTCTTTCCGTCGCGTCAGGACTGTTCGGCGCTTCCTCATTTATCTCGGCAGCACGGCTTCGGCTCTCGGGAGGGGGGCCCGGCTCTTCAAAAAGTGCAGCACTGCCGGGCCCCCCTTCACCCCCGGGCCCGGGACACTTGTCTCCCCTGTCCCCCCCTGATGGCTGCCCTGTTACCGTGCATGCGCAGTTGTCGCAAACTGGGAAAATGCTGCTCGCATTCTCAGATTACAGAAGACTGGAAGATGGCTGCAGTGAACTCCAATACCTGAGTCTGCACTGAAGAGTAAGTAAAGATTTAGCAGTTAGGCTGGGGGGGGGGGGTTAGAGAGGGGATATATGTAGGGTGGGGGATAGGGGTTTTTTTTCACTTTAGGGTTGAATTCTCCTTTAAGCAAAAACAGTATAATCTACCCATTGAACATTATGCACTTCCCTCCCATTGGTGATTTACAGTAATGAATTTGTCCTTTACTAATGTTCACATACTTCATGGTTACTGATAACAGCTAAATTTAAGATGATACCAGATATAGCAAACTATGTTCTGCTTTACAACTGATTCCTTATGCGTCATATGAATGTATAGTTTGTTTTTAAAATGAAGACTGAAATGTTAGACCTCCCAGCAAAGCCACAGCGTTTATCTATTATCCTGAAAAGTGAAAAAATAGGCATGGCGTTTATGAGATGCATTATCAAAACTGCTCCATCTGTAAACTGGACCTGTTTGAGACACACTGGCAATAATGGCAATAATGTTGGAAGGAGAATAACTCACCCATTGTATTCATTTCGTATAAAGATCCACAGCTGTCATATTCAGGACTACAGTATATAATAGGGCCAGTGCAATTTTTTAAATTGGGTGGTGCATTATAGTTGCTGCAGGACTTGCATTTTATTGAAAATACTGAAAGACAAAAGAATAAAAGATGTCATTTTAGAATCAACAAATCACAATGAAGAGTTTAGGAAAAAAAATACGATTATTAAAGTGCTACTACAAAAATGACAATGTTGTTCTAGAAGATTTGTTGGGTTTTGTTTGTGCCAAACTACAGGCTTGTTCAGTTGGCCACAGCAAATGCACTGCACTCTGGTAAGGTTGGAAACTGTTTGGGCTTGTTATCATAAAATAGGAGGCAACCTTTTAGTCTAACAGATTATAGAAATTTAGTCTGTGGCTATAAAGGTATAATTATCCGATGAATTTACTAAATTCACATAAAGGATTCGACGTTCGATCGAATTTTTAAAAAAGTTTCAAATTTTTTAATGTTTTTGTAGATCAATTCGACCAGTGAATTTTGAAAATTCGATGGAATCAATATTTGACTATTCGACAGTTGAAGTACTTCCTCTTTAAATTTGTATTTGACTGCCTAGTTCGCCAGATCAATGCTACCGAATTGGGATTCAAAAGTTTGATTGAATAAAAAAAATTCGATCGAATGGTTAAAATCGTTCGAATCGATCAATTGGAACGATTTGATCAATCGATCAAATTTTTACTATTCGATCCTTCAACCAATCGAATATCAGTAAAAATCCTCCAAATTCGATTTTGGAGAATTTTTATTCATTAACTATTCACATGGTCGAATATGAGGGTTTTTTTAACCCTCAAATTCGACCCTTAGTAAATCTGTCCCTTAGTGGTATATTTGCTAAAACTCAATTTTTTTTTTTTTAAACAAAGTTGACCTAGCTCCTGTCCACGAATTTACCTCATTTATCAAAAAATCAGTTTGAAAAATTTGGTGTGGGGAAAGTTTTAGCAAAATTGTGCTATAATTTGAATCATATGACTTTATCGAATTTGACACCTGAATCATGCAACTTTTAAGCTGTTGCCTGAAAACCTTTACTTTTTCTGGATTATCGTACGATTATCATTGAAGATCATGATGTCAAACAACATTTTCAAATTGAAAAGGAGACATCTGCCGTTAACTTTGACATGACTTTGGCAGGCTGGAGTATTTTCCAATTTGGATTTAGCAGCTTTGAAGTATAATAAATCTCTATAAATTTGAGAATTTTCTTTCCTTTAAAAATTTGGGGTTTTCCCTTTTAAAAACAAAACCAGAAAAAAATGAAGTTTCATAAACAACCCCCTTATAGAATTTATGGTGAGAAAAACTCTAAGCATCTATACATGTTAAAAACAGGAGACCTACCAAATGAAGCCATAAGAACTACTAATGGTAGGGCAAGATGCAAAGTGTAAAAAACAAAGCACCATTTTTGTTTACATGAAAACACCTGCACCTCTCCGATAAATACAGAGTTGCCTGCATTGGGCAGCCCTATGTTTATGATCGTGCAGTACTTGGGTGTCACATTTGGTGCCTAGAACCATTTGGGTTATTTATGGCACAGTAACCCTGGATTATAAATATATAGTAAGTGTGGAACATAATGCCATAGTAACAAAGGTTCACGAATTGGCTGCATACAGTTGAATAGTCATACAGGTATGGGATTCATTAGTCAGAAACCTGTTATCCATAAAGCTCTGAATTATGGAAAGGCCATCTCCCATAGACGCCAAATATATATATATTTTTTTATTATTTCTTTCTTTTCTATAGTAATATAGCTTGTACTTGACCCCAAGTAAGATATAATTTATCCTTATTGGAAGCAAAATTAACCTATTGGGTTTATTTCATGTTTACATGATCTTCTAGTAGACTAAGGGCTGGGGCAGACAGGGAGATTCGGGGAGATTCTGTCGCCTGGCGATTAATCGCTGGCGACAATCTCCCCGAACTGCCGTCTCCCTGTCCGCCGCCTGTTAAAATGAAAAAGCCCCAGCGCTAATCCACACGCAGCGCTGCGATTTCCCGGAATCACCGAAGTTACTTTGTGAGGAAACTTCCGGCGATTCTGGAAATCGCAGCGCTGCGTGTGGATTAGCGCTGGCGCTTTTTCAGTTTAACAGGCGGTGGACAGGGAGACGCCAGTTCGGGGAGATTGTCGCCAGCGATTAATCGCCAGGCTACAGAATCTCCCCGAATCTCCCTGCCTGCCCCAGCCCTTAAGGCATGAATAACCTAATTAAAGATCCTTTAACCGGAAAGCCTCAGGTCCTGAGCATTCTGGATAACAGGTCCCATACCTGTAGTTATGTTATTGTAATCAATCATAATTTAGCTTTCACAGCTATATGATTCCGGTGTACATTATGTATACTAAGGTAACTCCAACATTGATCGGTACAATAACCCAAACCATATAATGGCGAAGTGAGATTTAGGGACCCATTTATTAAATCTAATTTTTTTTCTTGTTGAGGTTTTTAGGGGGGAAATTCTCATTTTTCATGGAAAAATATTTTTTTTTACAGATTTATCATACACTAAAGCTGCTAAAAATCTGAATCCAAAAATACGCCATCGCTAACCTGTCGAGGTCATGTAGAAGTCAATGGCAGATCTCCCTGAAGTTGTTTCTTGATATTGTGTTCAGTGCTGGATAGTAGAAAAAATTTGTGGTTTTCGACATTAGGCACTTTGATTTTTTTCCAGCAGAATTATAGATAAATGAAGGGATTTTGGTCGGATTTGTTTTCAGGAAAAAATAATTCCAGTTTCAAAGAATCTCAATATATAATATAGGAACTAAGTAACAGGACATGCTGGGATCCAGCGCTTCTCCAATACCTACCTTCTTATTAGCACTGTACACCTTCTGCCAAAACCTTGGGACTTTCTCTATGAAACATTGAATTATATTTAAACTTGCACCATTTTGTAAGATTGCTGTTGTTGCTGTATACACCTAAGTCATAGCCACATAAGAGATGTCGGTTAGAATACTCAACAGGTGTATTGTAGGAATGGTGTCAGTTGGATGTTGGGAATTGTTGACCTCTGCATGCGCCATCACTATATTACCTTACAGCCAGCAAACACATTTTCCCTGAAAGTTGCATCTTATATCTATCTTATATCTCTTGACAACTAACAGAATTTCTCTCAAAATCCTTAAGACAACCTGAGCTCCATATCTTTTATATATTTTTTAAAATACATACAAATAAATTAGGTTTCAGTTGAAGACCTTATTTCAGCACATCACACCTGGTGTAACATTTGCGTACAACGTGGAAAGCTATGAAAGCTTCGGAAATCACAGATAGAGCTAATAAATACATTCTAGTAGAATCACTGTGCCGGTATATAAAGTTTATATCCCTGAGACTTGATTTGTTGTTTTGCAAGGATTAATGGCTAAGCAAGTTGGATACAGTCGCATCAGTCAAAATGTAATGGGGCTTACACAAAAATCAAACGAGTAAACTACACAGAAAATTTACACGACTGTTGGAGGGGAACACAGCTTGCTTCATCTTTATTCGATAGATAAAATGTTGTAGTATCTGACCAAATTATTTTTTTGGCATTGAAATACGTTGACCGTAGATGTGTGAATAAACTATATCATCTGACTTCATCCTTGATTCTTCTTAGCTCTCTGATCCGACTTTACATTCTAACTATAGGGGGATCGAATTTCACAGGATCCTAAAAATCTTTTGCGTGGCAAAATCAGATGAAATCTGTCCCACAAAATCATCTCCCGTGTAGTTATATCATGAAGATATCATGATATTGTTTTCTGAATATGAGATCAAGATTAAACTATATTAATTCCTAGGAATGGCTATCATTAGATTATAATGTGTGGGTGGACTTTTCCCAATGTCACTAACCTGCTGCAGTAAGAGTTGAGATGATACAGGCTCCAGTGAGGAATCCTCTCATGGTCATGTTGTGATGGAGAAAGCTAGAGAAAGCAACTCCTGTGGATTTTCTATAGAGTGCAAAGCCGTCTCTCTGCCAAGGACCAGGTGTGAGCACCGTTAAGATGTGAAAGCAGGCAGGTACCCAGGGGAGAACTGTGTTTTTTTTTCTAAAGAACTATAATTAATGTGAACAGTTTCTGAGTAAATATGAGATTATTCCAAGGAAGTGGAATTGTGCACCACTGTGTATTTCTGCTGCACACTTGCAGAATTGCATTATTTGCTGAAAAATGCTTACAATTGGGGGCAGATTTACTAAATTCACATGAAGTTCAATCGAATTTTTTAAAAATTTGAATCTTTGAATTTGCAAATTAGGCAAATTCGACCATCGAATATTCGAATTCAAATCATTTGAATATTCAAATAAAATTGTATTTGAATATTCGACTATTCGATGGTCGAAGTACTTCCCCTTTAAAATTTTATTCGACCACCTAGTTCGCCAGATCCAAGTTGCCGAATTGGGTATCATTATTTTTGAATTAAAAAAATTTGATCGATCGGAAAAAATCGTTCGAATCGATCGATTCGAGCCATTAATCGATCAAATTTTTCCTGTTCAATAGCTTAAATTGAGGTAAAATCTTTCTAATTCGATATTCAAATTCGAAGGATTTTACTTCACCCACTATTACCATGGTCGAATTTCGAATTTTTTTTTAAATAGTAAATCTATTTACACACAATTGTTGTGTGCAACTGTAATAGGATGTTGCATGATATGGAGAATGGCAGTCAGTTGAATGGGATCCATTATCAGGAAACCTGTTATCCACAAGGATCCAAGTAAAGGCCATTTTCTATAGACTCCATTTTATCCACATAATACATTTTCAAAATGAATAAATTTTTTTCTGTAATAATAAAACTATACCTGGTACTTGGACAAAACTAAGATATAATTAATCCTTATTGGAGGCAATATGAGCCTATTGTTTTTTTTAATATTTACATAATTTTCTAGAAGACTTCAGGTATGGAAATCTAAATTATGGAAAGATCTATTAACCTGAAAACCCCATGTCCCAAGCATTCTGGATAACAGGTAGGGTTTCCTCCTCACTCTTTTGAACCCAAACACATATTGAATTCACAGCCTGCATGTCTAGTATAAGTAATTCTAAAACTACTGGACTTACTGAGTAATCATTGAAGACGTTTCACTACTCATCCGAGCAGCTTCTTCAGTTCAACTGACTGGTGTGGGAAGATCTCGGCATATAAACTCTTCCACTAATGCAATCACAATTAGTGATGGGCGAATTTATTCGCCAGGCGCGAATTCACGGTGAATTCCCGCAATTCGCAAAACAACAGCGAAAATCTGCCTGCCGAAAATTTGCTGGAGTCCAAAAAAAACGAGTTGCGCGCCGAAAATTAAGTGATGCGCGTCGAAATCGACAATTAGTATTATAATTAGACAATTGAATTTCACTTGAAATTTGCAAATTTTTCGGCGAAACGGGATAGATTCGCCCATCACTAATCACAATGGCACATTGTAACTCTTCAGAGGGGTGACATCTGAAACTCAGAGAAGTTTTGAATGCTTTGTGTAGTTACTGTGAAAGGATTACCAAGGTATCATGCAACTCCTATATACAGGTGATACTTGTGAGAGTTGCATGAATGGATGTGTGAAGTCTTCTGAAACTGCTGGGGTACAGATGTTAGAACAGAAGCCCAAAATTACTTTGAAATTAGAATTTTATTCGAAAATTCACTATGACCCTTAGTAAATCTTCCCCATAGTGTCCGAGTTTGCTCATAATGCACATGCATGTGAGTTAGAGCCCCAGCTTTCCAGAGCCTTTGGCTGCATTCACTTGGCTGGATGCAAAATTTTAATTTTAAGATATTACTCAAAGTTTGCAGGCGGAAATAACATTTATTTTGATAAAAGTATATTTTAATCATAAGAGTATTGAATGAAGTATAGCAAAAATACAAGTAATTATTAGTAAAATTAGCTTTCTCACATTACTCATGTACCTGTTGAGCATTAACAGTAACATAATGATATTTTGTATTATATGGACAAGCAAAACAAGTGATGTACATAGCATCTATGGAGACTGAGGTTAACATTAGTGTTAAAGTGGTTATAGAAAGGCTTATTCTAAGGAACTTTTTATTTTGTATTCATTATTTATTTTTTATAGTTTTTTTTAATTATGTGCCTTTAACTCTTCTGATTTTTTCCATCAAATAGAGGTCACTGACCAGCTGACCCCATCCAAAAACAAATTTATATTTAATTATATATTATTTTTCCATAATACATAATTATTGCTACTTATTATTACTCCCCTTTCTGTTCAAGCCCTCTCCTATTCATATTTCAGTCTCTTATACAAATCAATGCAGGGTTGCTGGAGTAATTTGTACCCTAGCAAACAGATGGCTGAAATTGCAAACTGGAGAGCTGCTGAATAAAAAGCTAAATAACTCAAAAACCACAAAGAATGAAAAATGAAAACCAACTGCAAATTGTCTCAGAATATCAATCTCTACATCATACTAAAATGAATTTAAAGGTGAACAACCCCTGAAAGAGATTGGCTATAAGATAAACTTTAATGCCCTTAGACCTACTAATGTAAAAACGTGGAAGGGAGCAATCAGTCCCATACTGCTGCTGCACATCATATCCATTGTTACGGTTTTGAAACTATCATTTACCAAAAACAAGAATTTTTTAGTTGATGATCCAAGGCTGCAGATACTGTCTGTGGCACATCCATATAAAGACTGAAAAGTCACAGTATTTTCTGTAAAACAAATAAACAAGGATGCTTGAGTACAACACAGAGTGACTGGAACAAAAGTGATATTCTACTCATTTTTAGGTTATTTCTTATTAAAAAACAATAGGCTATAACAATATGGTTCTACAGCTGAACAAAGAAAATTGGGCGGTAGAAAAATCAGAGGGTGTCATTTTGGCTTGATAGAAAAGGCAATGGATTTGTGTAGCCCTGTATTTGTATGGGAGGTTGGGAATATTCCCCTTCAGTTCACAGTGCGTTGGTTTTCTTGTCACTTGTCCAAATTTCAAAGAAACATTTTCTTCTATATTATATATTCTTTACAGATATTGCTATATTGTGTTTTCTAATGTATAAGTATCATGGCTTTTGCACATTGTTTTATTACAAATGATGATCGTTTGTGTGACTTACCAACAGCATAGCAACATTAGGTTGAAAAAAGACACACGTCAATCATGTTCAAACTCTATTTTAATCTGCTAGTTGATAGAGGAAGGCAAAACCCCCATTTGAAGTCTCTCCAATTTGCCTAAGGGGGAAAAAATTCCTTCCTGACTCCAAAATGGACCTGGATCTGTGGATCAAGCAATAGCTGGATAATGTTTGTAATTGGGTGATCTTTCTCAAGTTCCATATGGGAAAGTGCCACTACTGTAGATACTGCTTTTATTTAATTAAAACCTTTTAGCCTGTGACAGTCACCAGAAAAAGGCTGACATAATTTTTCTTGTGGAGAATTCCCTGATTTAACATCTCCATTAGTGATGGGCGAATTTATATGCCAGGCGCGAATTTGCTGCGAATTCCCGAAATGCCAGCAAAAATTCGCTGGCGTCCAAAAAAAATGAGACGCACTTAAAAAAAAACGAGATGCACGCCAAAAATGACGCGACACACGTCAAAAAACTATGCGACCCATGTCAGAAACATGACGTGACACGTTTCGCTAAATTTTCACGGATTTCGCTGGAAATTTGTGAAATTTGTGAATTTTTCAGCGAAGCGAAAACGGGATAGATTTACCCATCACTAATCTCCATTCATATTAGAATCATCTCCAAAAACTACAAATGAACACCCCACTATGAGGCCTGTTGGTATGGTGGCCTAGAGCAAAGAGAATTAGTTCCACGACATGACTCCTCCCATGCACTCGCATCCCCTTGGGTCGAAATATATTTTGACTGGCAGGGGTCTCAAGTATATGGTCAGCAAGCGATGGAGAGATTCGCTTGTATGAAGGGCAATTAACTATAAAAAAAAATTGATTTGTGGAGAGGCCACAAAAGCCCGGGCCTAGAGCTGTAAGTTTTTAGGGGAGGCATGCCACGTAGCCTCAACCTAAGAAGCTCTGGGAACATGTACTCCTGTACTCGTAATCCCTAGTGCTCCTGCACATGCTGTTGTTGCATTTCTCTCTTTGAATTGTGTTTGTATGGCTCTCACCACGAGCACTGAATTCTGGCTGATCTCACATTTATTATGAGTATTAGTAACTCTGGACAATGGCAAGATATTTTCTTATTTTTCCTGCTACCCCATCTGTGAGTACAGCGAGTCTGGACCTCTTTAAGAATGTATTTTATTTTACTCCTTTAAGTAATGACGCTCTTATGTAGAACAAGCAGCTAAACCAAAGGCAAAAGGTGCTGCCAATGTGTGTCCTCCCAGCGCTCCCCTCATAAAAACAGTGATGCCTAATGCAGACAGTGCTGTATTCTTGAGGTAAATACACGTTTTTGACTGCATAGACCTGGTTCAAGGGTGCAGCGTTTGTCCTACTTGCCCTTTGGAGAATGTTTAGGCCTCCTCATCTCTCATATCCATCTTTCCCAGTTTTCTCTCTGTCCTCCTTCATTCAGCCTCTTCTAAAGTCCTACTTTTTCTGAGTTTCCACCCTTCTCTATCCATGCTCAGCTCTCTAGTCTAATCTTTCTGTACTTAGAAGTGAAGGAGTTTGAAGGCATAAAGAGGAGGACTAATGGAGGTAAGGAAATTTGAAGCATTGTTGATGCATGAAGTTTCATGTTTGCACTGAGATATTTAGGGGGCAAGGTATCCCAATATGTGCACTGTAGCTTGTACCTAGTATTACCACTGCACATAATTGCAATACACAGTATAATGAAAGGCATATCATTTGTTTTGCAGGTTTCATAAGAATAATATAATCATACAAACCATAGATTTCCTGTGTTACGTAATGGATGCACTGGCTCTCATTTCCAATACATTTCAAGGGTTCTTTTCCAAAACATCGATTCGAGTTTTCTACATAGCACGATGGACAGGTCAGTCCATTTTCATTAGAGGTTTGTCTGGGAACTTTAAAAAGTGAGATCATTTTAGTAAATGTAGTAAATACTTCTTTCTATATTTCTAGTCCTTTTGCAGGCTACCTACAGTACTTCTTACAGCTCACAAATCCTTTTATTTCTCATGTTGTACCTTCACCATCTGTTTTATAACTTGGTGCTAATCTCTGTCGCAAAGTCCTTGGACAGGTGGATGTTTAAATGGAGCAAAAGTATTAGACATATAGAAATCAGGATAGAGAAATTTAAATATATTCAAACATAATAGGAATATTAGTTAAATTATCAACATTCTCATTATATTGGTTTTAGAGGAGTTTGAAACCATGAATGCATAAAACCACTCATTGACTATACAAACAAATAAAGCTTAACGATCTGAGTAAAATCTAAAAACCTCTAAACCCTTTAAAAGTCCAAGTTTACCATGCAAGTTTTAGAGAAAAAAAATCCAAAAACCTCCAATACCAATAGGATCAGTGCAGCTCTCATTGCTGCTTTTAGTTGCCAAAGAGTATTACAGTTTTTCATGGTTTTTACACAATATACCCTAAAGAGCCTGAATCCAAAAATCTGCTAATTTTGGGTGCCAGTTGCTCTTAAAAACACTGAATTAATTTATTGAACTGTTGGTATACATTCAGAATGACAATGGCAGCACGTGAGTTGCATGCAGTATACTCACATAGTTTTGCCTGTCTCATGGTCACCAACTCCCCATCACTGCTTATTTATTAAAGTTAGAGTTGTGTTTTCCACCAAAATTCAAGTTCATGAGTAGATTTTTTGGTCAAAGCTCACATTTTCAGGTAAAAAAAAAAAAAATCTAGATTTATTTTATCCCTACCCTGGAAATAGCTCAAATACCAAAATGCACCATCTAAAACCTGTTGAGGCCAATGGAGTCGATGTAGGAGTCAATGGTAGAGGTTTTACTTTTCAGGTTTTCGGAACTGGCAGAATCGGGTTTTTACCATTACAGATTTTTCTTAGTTCAATCGAGTTCATGAGTTGCAAGTTCATTCGAGTTCATTCAAGGTATATAAAAAAACTCATCTGTTCACTACACCTTTGTTTTCTCACACTGACCCGAGATTCAGACAAGCATTAAAGGTTTTGAGAGGGGTTTAAATGCATAATAATAAGAAAATAATCCAATATGTTCCTACATCTGCTACCCACACATACATGTAAAGAAGTGTTAGAAAAGGATGATTGTTTGTGTTGGTTGAGACTAATAGACCATCTGGTACTTACATGTGGGGACTGGAGAAAGACACAAGCTGGAGTTACAACAGGTAGTATTGACCGCAAACTTTTTGATGTTGGTGCTATAAGTACCAGCTCGGCTGCACTCTGCAGGCTTTCCACATCTTCTTATAAATTCAAATTCATTTTTTTCCCCTGTAAAATTCAAATTGAATGTATTAAACACATGCATTTACTTAAGGCCAATCAGCAATTTATTGATTTCTGAACTTCCTGAAAGACTGATGTCATTTCTGTTGGCAACTGGGGGGGGGGGCAACTAGATTTGGAAAGCCTTGTTTGGGATCTGTGAACTGGTTTTGTTTAGATAGGCTGACTTTTTTTTTGGCTGTACAAAGGCTTTTCATATTCGGATAAATCATATAACCAGAAAAGACAATATTGTTTAAATATGAGTGGATTTTTTTTGCGAGAGAAAATTCTTCACTCTGGAAAAACGAAACAAGAATAAAACCTCTCAATGACTCAGTGAGGCCCATTTACCAACATTCTAATTTTAGTGGCTTTAGAGGTTTTTCCAACCACAACTAAACTCTTTATAAAACCACAAATGCCATGTAATTTATGAAAAGATTGAGACATAAAAAGTAAGATGTGCTAAAAAAAAATATGAAAACCTCGAAAAAAAGGTCCAATGGATCAGCACAGTTCCCACTATAGAACCTGAATGGCTTTAACTTGGCAAATTTTTGTATTCAAGTTTTTCTTGATTTTTATACTTAATTAATCTTGAATTTTTTGAGTTTGAAAAGTAAAAAAAAAATCCATAATATTTTGAGAAAATAAGATTCCTGAAAAAATACAAAATCAAATTTTAGTAAAATGGCCCCAATGAATTTGGCGCAATAAACAACACCTATTGCCTCCAATGCATTTAGCGTGATTAAAAACGTGAATTGAATCCAATGCATTTGGTGAAATTTTGCCACTTGGAGACTTTTTCATTGGTTTTGCTATTTTTTTCAGCTGGTTAGGCAGTTTAATATTTTATATACTGTGTAATAAAAATTATTTATTGTTTATTGCCTGGTCACTATATCATAAAACATCTCTCAATGATGGGTCTTTTGAAAGAAGTTTTAGACATGCCTACCTGTCCGATAGAGGTTATGTACAAAAGCTTTATGCTAGAATTATGGGGAAAGAACATGGCATTTTGACTAAATGTCAGTAATTGGCAATTGCATCTAATTGTGTTAATTGGAGTAAATGCATTAAAGTTAATGGGCGTTTGAATAATTTTGACACACGACAATTTTATGCATGTGACTATTCCAACAAATTTTTTTTGTTGCAGCAGATTTTTTGCCCAAGTTTCGCAAATTTGTGCCTGCTGAATCTATTTGCGTATCACTAATCTCTAGTAATTGTAGAAAAACTCACATTGTAAGAGATTCGGTTTTTTTTTAAATGCTTTTTATATTCAGATCTTTTAATAGATTGCATGGCATTAGTGATTTTAAAGAGTCTATTGGTGGATTTAAAAACCTGTGAAACCACTTAAATGAGAATGTTGATAAATGGGCCTCTATATCTAAATGTGATGAAAAATTTTAAGCAACCAAAGATGGAATTACAAGAAACACTGAAAGGAAGAAATCCCCTTAAATGACATGTTATTTAAAAAAAAAAAAACTTCAATATTATAGATATATACCAGTTATGGTCCATATTTTCTCTGTTAGGCACATGGTTTCATCACCTTCACAGTGCACTGGATAATATTCACATATATCTCTATTGGAATAGCACACTGGGCAAAGCAAGGAATTTACTGAAATATAAAAAGAAGATAAATACAGAATTCAAAATAATGTACAATACTTCATTTGATAAGTGAAATGTTTTTTAATTGGGGGGATCCTACTATATTCTAAAACACACACACATCCATAATTAGGATAGGGATTCTGCTCCCATAAATCGTGCACCTTCAATAAGCCCCACAAATGATTTATAGCCTAAAACAAGACCTTCAAAGCAATGCAAGACTAAAATTGATGATTCTGTCTTCATGGTTTCTATTAAAATGAATGAAAAGCTGCACTGTAAGGGGCAGATTTATCAAGGGTCAGATAGGAAATTCGAATTAAAATTTTCAAATTGAGTTTTTTCATCAAAACTCACAAATTCGAATTGGGAATAATCCAAACTTGATTTGAGATTTAGCAAACCTTTATCCTGGGAATAATTTGAGTTTGACTATTTGCCACCTAAAACCTGATGAGTTCATGTATAATTCAATGGGTAAACTCGACATATGTTGCTTTATTCTCAATGGTTTGATATGTCAAAATACTTTTCTTTTGTTTTGTAAACTGACTGGATTTATTGTAAGTCAATATTTCACTGATTTTGCTCTTACTGTTTATTTTGAAATACCAATAAACATAATTGGAAAATAAGATGTCAATGGAAGAGGTCCAGTGACCCATTTGAAGATGTCAATAGCCTTCCTGACATGCAAGGTTTTTTGTGGACAAAAAACACAATTCGAGCTTAGTCAAATTTTAATCGAATTCGATTAAAGTTTTCGAGTCTGTAAAATTTGTTCAAGTTTTAGACTTTCTAATTTTTTCTTAAATAAAATAAAGTAAAAAAAATCTGGTGATTTCGAAACTCGACCATTGATAAATGGGCCTCTAAATTTTGAGCACTTTTCCAGTGTCTGACAAATCCTAAAAAGACGTCATCATGAACTTAACTGCTTCAGAAACTCCGTAAGAGGCATGGGAAGAAGAATTTCTAATGGTTTATCTGACCACAGGCACATCTTGTCACCAGCCAAAACATTTCTAGATAATTCATTAGAATGCACTATGGAGAAAAGCTCTAATAGGTCAAATAAGAACACAAACCAAACTTGGGCCAAGTGATAGGATGTTACCTAATGTACCATTGGGCACCAGCAACTGTTGTAAAGCTGATTTTGAACTTTGTTCTGTTAAAGCACTGGTTCAATTTAACTTTTAGTTTGTTATAGAATGTCTAATTCTAAGCACCTTTCCAATTTTTTCTTTTTTATATTTTTGAATGATTTTCCTTCTTCTTCTTCTGAATCGTTTCAACTTTCAAATGAGGGTCACTGAAAAGCTACAATGGGGTTATGTAATAAAAGACACTAAGTTTACACAAGGGCAGTAACCTATAGCAACCAATCAGCAGGTAGCATTCACTAGTCACCTGTTTAAATGCAAGCATCTTATTGGTTGCCATGTGTTACTGTCCCTGGGCAAACTAAGTGTCTTATATTACATATATAATTGCATATATGTTCAAATCAATGCATGGTTGCTAGGGTAATTTGGACCATAGCAAACAAAGTGCTGAATTGCAAACTGGAGAGCTGCTGAATAAGCCAAATAATTCAAAAACCACAAATAATAAAAAAAAATGAAAACCAATTATCTCAGAATATCACTCTCTATATCATACTAAAAGTTCACTCAAAGGTGAACAACCTTTTTTTTTTATAATTTTCAATCAAGTTATTTAGATAGTGGATAAAAAAAAGAAAGAAAAGAAAGAGTGGGGGAATAGATTAAGGAGGGGTAAGGGTGAGACTAAATTGACTAGGGTTACTTGCAAACTACCAACATTAGTCTATCTGTTCCTCTCTCTTGGCTGTGTATCTCCTATTGGAGCTTTGTGAAAATACCCTCATACAGCCGTATCCGGTGTGTCTCATCTAGGTTCTCCTTTTTTGTTGTTAGGGCAGGGTTCTTCCAGTTCCTTGCTAGAAAGGATCTGCTTGCAGATAGTACTTGAAGAATAATTTATTTGAAGTTTTTATTTACCAATGCCAGTGCTGGATCAAGCTGGAACTTTAAGTTCTTTTCAAGTGGGCATGGCCACCATATATGAATTAAAGTACCAGTTTCTCCTTCACATCTCCAGCATCTCTTTTGGGAAGCTGAGTGAATCCTGTCCAGTGTCATGTACCACCTGTACAGCAGTTTTATTGCTAGTTCCTGATGTTTCAAAGAGTGGGAGTACCTTGGTGTTTGCTCAAACAAATATTCCCAATTTTCTCTGCTTATTGTGAGTTGTTCCCAGTGTTTTAGTGCTGGTGGGTATTCCTTGATGTGTTTTTGTGTTGGTAGTTTATAAGTCAAGGCCTTTCCTTTCTTCATGTTAGGTGTTAATAGGCATCTTTGCTCAAATTTTATTGGCTTGTTTTTAGCTGTTAGCCAATTTACCAGGAGAAAATGTCAAATGTGTAAACATGTATAGAGTTGGTTGTTTGGTAGGCCATATTTGTCCTGAATGTTTGAGAATATTTTCAGTCCGTCAGTCAATCCGTCTGTCATATAGGTCTCCAATTCTTTGGATGCTTGCTTGGGTCCATTGGGTCATGATCAGATATTTTATTGGTCCATTACCCTCTGTGGTGCCAACACAATGTTTTGTGATGAGTTTGTTCAGTTTTACTGTCTGCCAAATGCTCGGGTGGTTTTTAACAGATATTGGCAAAGCTTCTAGGGTTGTTTTTTTGAAATTTATTGGGGGTCCATATATCTGTTGTGATGAGGCCGTTAATTGGGATTTAAAAATCCAACACTCCATATCAACCCATTTTTTGTGAAAAACCCTTTTAATGTATTTTAATGTATATTGCTGAGTACACCAGTAATATTATCACCTTACCCCCTTTTGTAGCCAGTCAAAACCTACTGCAGAAACTGATTCTCAATAAATCATAGTTTCACTATAAGGAACATGTATACATCTCTGTCATACTGATCTCAATACCTAGAAAAATTATATCTGTAGCTACTCCCTCTGTTTTCATACCCCATCATTGTACCCCAAACATGGAAAAAATAAATCCAGATGCTATGGGTTTCGTGGTGCATTTCTGTGTAATAGCACGGTATTGTAAATTGTAAAGTGCTCACTGTTGGGGATCACCTGTATGATCCCCAAGATAGTCTAAGAGTAAAGTAATCACAAGACACTCAAAGCTTTATAAATATATATATATATATATATATATATATACATTTTTTATAATATTGAATATTTAACCCAATGCTTTTGACCCCTAAAAAGCTGAGGATCTTCGTCAGAGGACTGAAAAATTCAAAACTGTCCAAATATATCACTAAAGAATTAAGTCAAACGTGGATCAGAAAGGAATAAAGATATGGGACCTGTTATCCAGCATGCATTTCCGGATAATGAATCATTCTGTAGTTTAGATCTTCATACATTAAGTCTACTAGAAAATCAGGTAAACATTGAATAAACCCAATAGGCTGGTTTTGCTTATATCTTAGTTTGGATCACGTAAACAAGCTACTGTCAGAGGCAAAGGAAATAATTTTTTTAAATTTTGGATTATCTGGATAAAACAAAGTCTTTCTGTAATCCCATACTTGTACAAACAAAGTAATCAAATAATGATAATTATTGTAATCAACACATTTCTAAAGCAAAAACAAATGCATACTAAAGAAGAGTGTATATATCAAACATGCAAAATACATACAATTTCTGTCTGTCACACAAAGTCAATGTTTTCTTATGTTTAGTTCCTGAATTAAAGAAAATCTGGTTTGCCAGGTTGTATTGACTTACCTATGCTTAGAGGAGAGGCTTTGTCGATTTGTTTACAGAATTCCTTAACATCTTTCATAAAGGCAGAATCACAGGCATCCTCAGTGGCACATCCCTTTGTAAAATAAAATGCTAATAAACAAACAGATTAACAAAATGATTTCTTTACCCTTTTTTTCTGTTCAATTCCTCTCATTGTACAAAGAACTACTGGACAGGAACATTTATATATATATATATATATATATATATATATATATATATTTTGTTTGTCTGCACTCTCCTGACGAAGATCCCTGTGGGGGATCGAAACGTTGAGGTCAATAAAAAGGAATATTTTTGTTTGAACTACATGAAAAAAGCCTGTGAGTGTCGCTACTTTGTCCTGCTGTACCCTTCTATTTGGCTGGCACCCAGGTCTGTAACTGTGTATACGGTGTGCACCCTAAACCCAAGGAATATATATATATATATATATATATATATATATACTGTATATATATATATATATATTTATATATATTGTCATGGGAAAAATGTTTTTTTTTTCAAAAATGCATCAGTTAATAGTGCTGCTCAAGCAGAATTCTGTATTGAAATCCATGTCTCAAAAGAGCAAATAGATTTTTATATATTTCATTTTGAAATCTGACATGGGGCTAGACATTTTGTCAGTTTCCCAGCTTCCCCAAGTCATGTGACCTGTGCTCTGATAAACTTCAAACACTCTTTACTGCTGTACTGCAAGTTGGAGTGATACAGTATCACCCCCTTCCCTTTCCCCCCCCCCCAGCAACCTAACAAAAGAACAATGGGAAGGTAACCAGATAAGAGCTCCCTAACACAAGATAACAGCTGCCTGGTAGATCTAAAGGTGGCCATAGACAGAGAGATCCGCTCGTTTGCTGATATCAGAGCGGATCTTTCCCTGAAATGCACACATTGAAGTGGGAAATATCGGGCTGATCCAGTTGTGGTCCCTAGGGCCCAACGATTGGATCAGAATAGAGGCGATACAGGCGGTCGGATTGCGGGTATGCATACATGTAGAGATGCGCCCGTAATCCGACTAGGTTTTTTAACCTGCCCGATCGAGATCTGCCCGACTTTCAGCCAGATATCAATTAGGGAACGCCGTCGGATGGCACCACACAGCTTTTATCAGCCTGTGTATGGGGGCCTTAAGAACAGCACTCAATAGTAAAAACCCATGTCCTAATGTGTTCTATTCAGTTACATTGAGAAGAAAAAACAACAGCCTGCCAGAAAGCAGTTCCATCCTAAAGTGCTGGCACAAGTCACATGACCAGGGCAGCTGGGAAATTGACAAAATGTCTACCCCCATGTCAGATTTCAAAACTGAGTATAAAAAATGAGTTTTCTCTTTTGAGAAATGGATTTCAGTGCAGAAGTCTACTGGAGCAGCACTATTAACTGATGCATTAAAAAAAAAAAAAAAACATGTTTTCCCATGACAGTATCCCTTTAATTTTGAAATCTGACATGAGGCTAGACATATTGTCAGTAGTGATGGGCGAATTTGCGGTGAATTCCCGCGATTCGCCACTGGCGAATAAATTCGCGAAATGCCAGCGAAATTTCGCCTGGCGAAAATTCGCCAAAAAGACGAGCTGCGCGGTTTTTTTTACGCGAAAACAACGTGACGCACGCACGAAAACGACGCGTCAAAAGTGTGCCGCGACTCGTATTTCGCCAATTTGCGAATTTCCTGAGAAATTTTTCGGCGAAGCAAAACCGGGGAGATTCGCCCATCACTAATTGTCAGTTTCACAGCTTTCCCCAGTCATGTGACTTGTGCTTTGATAAACTTCAGTCACTCTTTACTGTTGTACTGCAAGTTGGAGTGATTTCACCCCCTCCCTTTCCCCCACCCAAAAGCTAACAACAGAACAACGGGAAGGTAACCAGATAACAGCTCCCTAACGCAAGATAACAGCTGCCTGGTAGATCTAAGAACAGCACTCAATAGTAAAATCCAAGTCCCACTGAGACACATTCAGTTACATTGAGTAGGAGAAACAACAGCCTGCCAGAAAGCTGTTCCCTCCTAAAGTGCTGGCTCTTTCTGAAAGCACATGACCAGGTAAAATGACCTGAGATTCACCTAAACACCAATATTACAACTAAAAAAAAATACACTTGCTGGTTCTGGAAGAGTTCATTATTTGCAGTGTAAACAGTGCAATTTAGAAATAAAAACTGCATCATAAAAATCATGACAGACTCACTTTAAGTGACCCTATTCTAGTCAATGAATTTAAGAATTGTTAAAAAAAAATGCTCAGTATAATTTTAATGACATTCCACTACACTGTCACAGTTCATTGTCCACTTATACCCTAAAGGTATAACCTTAATGAGTTAAAGGACAAGGACAGTGTAAAATAGAATAAGGCTAGAATTGCTGTATTTTGTATACTAAACATAAACATGAACTTACTGCACCACAAGCCTAATCAAACAAATGATTTATGCTTTCAAAGTTGGCCACAGGGGGCTGTCATCTTGTAACTTTGTTATACATCTTTGTCTGACACTGGCACTGCACATGCTCAGTGTGGTCTGCTTGAGTTCTGCATGGCTGGTAAGTAAGGCAGGGGCTCCCCCTGCTGTTCATAAGTGATTGTTTCCCTGCCAGAAGCACTAAATGAAGGGAGAATTTCACTGCATACAGTAAGGTTTCTTATAAAAACGGTACACATTTTAAAATTAAAGTATATTGGAGATAGATTTCTTTTTCATTAAAGAAAGTAAAAATGGGATTTTATTTCTTTGCCTTTCCTTGCCCTTTAAGCCATTGTAGCAATTTGTGTAAGACTGGGTAAC
Source organism: Xenopus borealis (assembly GCA_024363595.1). Taxonomy (NCBI): domain Eukaryota; kingdom Metazoa; phylum Chordata; class Amphibia; order Anura; family Pipidae; genus Xenopus; species Xenopus borealis. The sequence goes on along the minus strand of CM044443.1, from coordinate 125,093,824 downwards.
AAGAATGCATACGAGTCTTGTGTTGGATACACATCGTCTCTCCCCCTGTGCAGGCCATAGAAGAACTTGAGTGACAGCCAACTTTATTCAGATCAAAACAGGCAGGGCAGAGGACTCCGTTTAATGTTGAGTTCCGGCGTTTAACTAAAGATAAGAGGGAGAAAATATCAAAGTCTGCTAAAAATAATTGAAATATTAAATGAACCCAACATTTGGCACCAATATGAATTCATGCAGCTTAGATAACAGTTACAAGATACTGTTTTATAATTAAAGAGAAAAAGAGACGTATTTGCTTTAAATGGAGTCTATAGGAGATGGCCTTCCTGTAATTCAAAGCTCTGGATAACAAGTTCCCAAATGCATGGAAACCTCAATCACATACCTAATAAACTACAGGATGCTCTGGGCCTGGGGTTTTCCGGATAAGAAGTCTTACTGTATATCTAATATAAGTAATTCTAAAACAACTGGACTTGAGGTTGTTCAGAAGACTTCACACATCCATTCATGCAACTCACACAAGTAACACCTAGGGATGGCGCGAACAGTTCGCCGGCGAACTTGTTCGCGCGAACATCCGCTGTTCGCGCTCGCCGGAAGTTCGCGAACGTCGCGTGACGTTCGCATTTTGGGATCGCGTCAATTTGGCGCTTTTTTTTTTGCCGCATTTTTTTGCCCTCTCACCCCAGACCAGCAGATACATGGCAGCCAATAAGGAAGATCTCCCTGGACCACCCCCACACACCCCCTGGACTAAAAAAAAAAAAATGTGCATACCTCCCGAGTCCCAACTGTCCCTCTTTTGCGAGCTCAACCCTCTGTCCCTCATTTGTACTGGAAAGACCCTCTTTTTGGAGGACCCTCTTTCACTGGAAAGACCCTCACTGAACAGCCAGAAAAAGAAGCAAAGATTTGAACTTGGCTTTTGGCAGAGAGTCCAGAACAGCGTCCAGAACAGCTAACAGGTGCAGGTAAGATACTTTGTAACACTTTTGACATAAGAAAATAATGGATTTTTCTTTTCCCTTTATCCCCCTCTGGCATGCCACTGTCCAGGTCGTTGCACCCTTTAAACAACTTTAAAATCATTTTTCTGGCCAGAAATGTCTTTTTTAGCTTTTAAAGTTCGCCTTCCCATTGAAGTCTATGGGGTTCGCGACGGTCGCGAACTGTTCGCGCGTTTGTCGCAAGTTCGCGAACGCGTCCGCGAACTTTTTTGCGGCGGTTCGCGCCATCCCTAGTAACACCTGTGTCTAGGAGTTGCATGACACATTGGTAAACACATCACAGTAACTACACAGAATCAAATTCAGATGTCACCTCTTTGAAGAGTTACAATGTGCCACTGTGATTGGATTAGTGGAAGAGTTTATATACCGAGAACTTCCCATACCAGTCAGTTGTACTGAAGAAGCTGCTCGGATGAGTAGTGAAACGTCTTCAATAATTACTCAGCAAGTCCAGTTGTTTTAGAAATACTTATATTAGATATACCATGACCTGGATGAATGAAAATCTTCATAGTCAAGTCTTACTGTAATTTGAATTTATTAAACTCATTTATTCAGTCAAGGTTTTTTGGGCAAAAACTCAAATTTCTATAGAAAAAACTCTGGTTCCTCAAGATTTATGATAACCCCAAGCTGCAAAAAGTCAGAATCCATAAATCCACCATCTCAAACCTGTTGAGGTCATGTATAAGTCAGTGGGACATGTCCCTTTTACAATTTGAAGATATGGTGATCTGATCTGGGTTTCATCCTATATTCCGAAAAAGTTGGGGTTTTTCCCAAAACCCGAAAAGATTGAGTGATTCGGGGGTCCAATTCAAAAAATTCATACAATTCCGTTATTTGCTTGAGTTTTTTTTAATTAATATACCCATATAAGATAAAATCATTGATGGGAGTTTGGTCGAGCTTGGTTTAATAAAAATATGAGATAAATAAAAGTTTTAGTGAATAACTCCCTAAATCAACCCAATAAGATTATTTTGCTTTCAATATAATGAATTATTTGTTAGTTGGGATCAGTTACAAGGTACAGTTTTATTACTACAGAGAAAAAGGAAATCAATTTTTAAAATGTTAGATATTTGTTTAAAATGGAGTCAATGGGATTTCTGGATAACGGGTTTCCAGATAATTGATGACATACCACAATTTTAAACTTCAGATCCTAAAGTAGCCGTTTTACCACTATGGTTGCTAAAATTACAAAAGCAGCCAATCACCAATCATATCAACAGTCTAGTGCAACTTAGGAAAGATAATGAAAAGGCCTGGTAGCTTTCTCTTGGCAACGGTACTTGGGGCCATGAAGTGGGTATATAAGAGTACTTAGTCTGCATCTGTATTAGCTACTCAGCTAATTTCACTAAAAATGAAATATCAAATTGAACTGCTAGGGCGAATATTCAAGCACATTTCATGGATTATACATCGATATGAGAAAAGTGTATAGGTCCTTTTGATAAAGAAGGAAAGAAGAACGTTTGGCCAGCAGATGCATAACACCATGCCATTTGTGCTAAGCTAATACAGTAAATTCAAAGTTCTAGGAATATAGATAAATTGGTATATTTGTACTTTTGTCTTAGTTTCCAGCAGATTGTTTTACTCTGTCCGAGACCTCCTACCTCAGAGTCTTCATTGTCTTTCACCCTTCCAATAAGGGTCCAAATAAGTAGTGATGGGCGAATTTATTCGCGAATTCCCGTGATTCGCCACTGGCGAATAAATTCGCCAAAAAAACAAGTCGCGCATCGTTTTTGACGCGGCGTAAACGACGAGATGCAACAAATACGACACGACGAAAACGACGCGCGTCAACAACGCAACTCGTTTCGTTTCGCAAATTTTTTCACCAATTCTCTGGAAATTCGCAAATTTTTCGGTGAAGCGAAACGGGGGAGATTCGCCCATCACTACAAATAAGCAGAATCTAGAGTACCCACCTGACACTCCTGGTTAATTAGAAACTACTCATCCATGCTTAGTCAATAGATGAAGAACTCCTTCCCCCTCCCAACTCTCTACAGATCCAGCCACCAGTTGGAGTTCCCACCTACCTTCCCTGCTCCCTCATATTAATTTCCTTAGGATTCAGGAATAATATTAACCGGGTTCAATGAAGGTTATTTTGTTTTTATAAAAAATGGAAAACCTTTCCACTTTTTCATTGTCTCCTCTTTTTCTCAAGTGTTCTTTCTGGACCATCTCTATTTTATCGATAAAATGTTGTAAGTAGTATGTAGTTTGTTACTGCATCGTGGTTTAAATCATCAGTCATTTGACTCAAACATCAACTAATCCGGCACAAAGTGTAGAGTGGGAGTCCCCAATCATTGTTACCTGTGAGCAACATTCAGATGGAAAAGGGGTTGGGGAGATATTGACTACTTGATAGCCCCTAGGTGGAGTGGCAGCCTACGACTGTTTGGCAGTGACCTGTTCTTTATGAAACGAAAACTGTCTGCAAGCCAGGAATTCTAAAATAAGCACCTGCTTTAAGGCCACAGGGAGCAACATCCAAGGGATTGATGAGCATCATGTTGCCCATGAGCCACTGGTTGGGGATCACTGGTGTGGAGTGCAGTTGGCTCCACCAAGACCCTGTCACAAGTAGTCTGGAGCACTTTGTTATGGATCCTCTTTGGATCCAAAATGGCAGCACCCTTGGATGAAGTGTAATTCTGACACACCCCATGGCACAGCATGGAGTAATCATGTGAGAGGTTGTAGCAAACATTAGAACTAAAAGGATACAAAAGACCATGGTTCAATAAAGGTCTTGCTTCTGTGAGTTCCTGGATGTGCTATATGTTTCTATTTGACTCATTCCTGGTTTCTGACCCTTATACTTTGTTCCTGACTGTGCTGATTGCTGCCTGTCTCTACTTGTCTAGATTACAATGTTAACCCTTTGTGTACCATGACTTGGACTTTTCTTGCCTGTCTGCATCACTGCTTCCTCATTGGCTGTGATTGCAGCATCTTTAAAAGCCCCCAGGTCCTGACACAAGTGCTCCACGTATGAGCTTTTATATCACTGCTGTTATAGTATGAAATGGTTTTAGGATGTAACAATAGGTACTTACTGAGAGGCTGTGGAGTGCAGTTGTCTGTAGTGCAACAGAAGGATAAATATACAAATTCATAAGCCAGTGTTGAAACAGATGTAGTTTTATTACAATTTATGCTTTTCCAGCATCCAGTCTGAAATACAAATCCTTTCTTCATAAAAGCTGTAACGTAACATAGATTAGAAATGGTTATATTGGTATCAACCTCTGAAGAGACTGCTTCCCCAAGCAGGAATAACAGAGGTCATTTAGTCTAAGGAAGGGAGTAATTCCCAACTTGGATCACAGCATGACCCCTATCTATCCCAGGTTTGGCAACTGGTGCTATTGGTCACTGTGCTATAATATAAATGCCTGAGAATGTGGGCTCAGGAGGGATTCTGCCAGAGTAATTCTGCAAGAGGTTTTTGCCTGAATCCCTCCTAAATGGATTAGAACCTCCTGTGGTGTCATCCTTAGTCAGAGCTAGTGAGGGGTGCTAGAGCCTGTAATAGTTTCTCTAGGAGAGAAAGTCAGATTAGGGCTACCTATATTGAGCAGCTTTTGGCTCCCCCGAGGAGTGATAGAAGGGATTAGATCCCAAGGGCATTGTTGCCTAGTCATGGAACCAGAGACAGGGCAATAGGGACTTATATAGATCTCCACTGGATTCCCCATGAAAAATGTCCAGGAGAAACTCTGGGTGGGCGGATATTCAGCTCTATTGGAGGGAAGGCCTTACAACTGGTCTGCACTGTGAGTATGTATTGACTATTGCACCATGGTTGTCTTCTGTATCATTGTGGATCTGTGTAAATAGCTCAGTTATTGTTCAAGAGCCAATGACACCCAATTATTGTGCACTGCAGATATTAACTGTTGCAGATATTAACACTGTTGCGAGGGCTCAACCCCTGGGAGCTCATCTAGAGCACATATTGGGGTAAAGCCTATAGTTAGAGCAATGTTGCCACTCAATTCACTACACCCTTACATGGTATAATTATTATAACCAATGGTTTATTTCTGATAGAGGGGTTACAGACTTTTGATTAGCTGAAAACAAGACTTGGACGATGCAGGTGTGGCCTATATATCAACAGTGTATTTAGGTGTGGTGCTGCCCTAGATATCAGAGCTCCTACCACCCACCTCTGCTGACAGATTTGATAGGAAAGTATCTGGCAGCAGGGGAAATGGGGGGTCCAAATTTTTTTCACAGGGTCACCCCTTATAGAAAATACGCCTCTCATCTCTAGTGTTCTATCCTTTATTAAAATAATACAGGGCAATGTCATTTCACCTATTACAAAACATAATAAGGCTTTCTACTGATTTTATTTAATTCAAAATATCAAATGATAAAGTCACAAATGCATTTGTAATCCATTTAAAGGGCAAGGAAAGGCAAAGAAATAAAATCCCATTTTTACTTTCTTTAATG
>CM044443.1:125063052-125086525 GCA_024363595.1 Xenopus borealis | reverse complement strand
AAAGCACATTTGCAGTTATACTGCTTCCAAGAGCCTTTTCTTGCATTTAAATATATTCGAAAAAAAAAAAGAACACATAAATCTCAGCAAAAAATTTCAATGTTTTTAAAGTTATTTGTAAAAACAATTGCCCCTACTTGTTACTTTTTAAACAATGTTGCAAGAGTCTTAGTTCCCCAGCAAAGGTCTGTTTATCAGCTGCTCTGTCTTACATTGCATCAACAGTCTTAGACATCAGGGCAGAGAACAGAAAGAAACAAACACTGATTTCAATAGATTATGAACATAATTGATGCACTTCCCCTTGCCCTGTATTATTTCTCCATAGGCTGTTAGCATCATTTGTATTTTTGAATTTTTCTTTTAAATAAATAAAATTTTGATTTATTGCCTCATTTAATCATGGTCCCAGTCTACATTTGATAAGCTGCCCCCTTACTGTAAGGTTAAAAGGAAATTAACTCACTTTGTCCTCCATAATAAATTGAGGTTCCACAACTGTCATATGTGCTGTTGCATTCTACAGTTGGGCCTTTGCAACTACCAACACTGTTGTCTCTCATGCACGACGTGCAGTTTATTGAACATACTGAAAGAGAAATTAGTAAAATATTATAGCAAATAAAACTTTAATCTTATATGGGGTAATGGGGTAAATAATAGCTCATGGATCCCAGTACAAAAATTTCAAGCCCCCTCCTTAATGTTAAATCACTGTTACCAGCATTATAGTAGGTAGAAGAGGCACGTGCCTAAGGCACAAAGGTCCAGAGTAGTGATGGGCCAATTTATTCGCCAGGGCCGAATTCGCGGCTAATTCCCGCGATTCGCCGCTGGCAAATAAATTCGCGAATCACAAGCGAAATTTCGCCAAGTGAAATTTTGCCTAAAAAACGAGTCGCGCTTCGTTTTTGACGAGTCGCGCTTCGAAAATGACGCGACGCGGCGAGCGTCAAAGTTGACGCGACGCGCGTCAAAAGCGTCCCGCGACTCGTTTCGTGAATTTTTCGCCGATTCGTGAATTTCTCTAAAAATTCGCAAATCTTTAGGCGAAGCGAATCGCGGGAGATTCGCCCATCACTAGTCCAGAGGGCAGCATTGCACTGAGGGACCCTGGGCCCACTGGTCCTCTGCTTCAACCTGGACTGTAGCCAATCTCTGACATTTTATTGAAACTTTGACATCTGATTGTTTGAACACATATACTTTAATCATAAGCATAACTTCTGCCAGTAGGGCTAAGAGAAACAAACAAATAGAAATGATTGGGGTCACTCCTATACTCATTCTGCTTAGTGATTCTTTGGGGGAATTGCCTCTTAGCTTCAATATCAATCTCTTAGTTAGTGGTGGAACTATAGTTGAAGCAGACCCTGTTATTGAAGAGGGGCCAAGTCACCTTCCTCTATAGCCAGTGGTGATCCTAATCCATCTGCTACCTGAGGCAGATTGCTGCTAGCCCCCCAACTCATACCCCCATGTACACCTTTTTTTGGTGCTGGAGTGGGGCCACTTTACTAATGCACTATAAGAGATTGATTTCAGGTTTGTAAACCAGCAATTTGGCTTAGTTACCAGGAGGACATTTTTGTGGTTGCCTCCCTGTCTATAGCTTAAAAATCCCCCCTCCTCAGTTGCTTCTTTTTGTGAGTGGCTGGCAAGCAGGATGGTGGAGGAGGGGTTTTGGGGACATTTGGTATAGGCAGGAGCAGGTTGTGCATGCCTGCCATTTTGCAGGGTTCTCTTGTTATGCCACTGCTCTCTGATGCCCCCTCTGCTTCTTGTGGTGGTAGACAATACCTCTAGTCCAGTTGGGAGTTCCTACTTTACACTTAATTCTCTTTACACTTCTCAGAGAGGTCTTATTCCGAGACCTACTCCAAGACGTCTGATGACTTAGAGAGGTCAACTCTTTACACTGTTGTTCCAAAGGATATAAAATGTGTGGCCGGAGTGGTAACTGGGTCGGGGAGGAGGACTATAATGCAGCAGAACTATTCTGCTGTATAGGTAGTTAGGCAAGTGTGCTACCCTTTGTTACAGAACATTTCACTTCGAGGATTCAGCAGCAAATTTTTTGAAACCTTATCTGTTCAGCAACACCTTCCCTGAAGTTTACACCTCCCCTTGAGGAGAATTACATGTTTTTTTTTAAACCTATTCCTTTGCTCAAAATATATATTCTATCAGTTCAATCAATCATTTTTTACAATGTGCAATGAGAAACTCATTTTATACAACAAAGCCAGAATTTGTCTCTTCTAGTGCCTCAGGCGGCAAAATGGGAAGGGTCACCCCTGCATATATATATGTTATACAATTCAAAGTTGTCTTCTCCCTGTGGCCCAGTTGCCACATTTTCCCCCAGCACAACCCATTGGGCTATTTGTGTATTTTGCATTGGGTTTCTTCTGAAATAATGCAAACAAAACAAGCGGGACTATCTGGAAAAACGTTCAAAGAAAAAGTAAAAACAATATCAGTATCTGTAAAATGTAATATGTATCTCCAAGGGCCCATGGGAATGTGTAAAATTTTAAACTTTACAAATAAATATTGTTTTTAACTAAATTTTTTGACTCTTTGGATTCCCTTGATTGCCAGATTTGTTTTTGTTTGCCTTATTTTGGATTTCTGCTCCCTGAAGCTGAGGGTCTGGTGCACCTGGACCATTTGTTTCATATGGTCTGTTAATTACATTGGTACTCTGTAGCACCTTCTTGTGTAGATTCCTTTTGTCTGCCACAAAAACCCTGGATAAAATAATTCAGTGAGTCAACATACTATAAAAAGGCTCAGTGATCCCCAGCATCTATATAAATGCGGTGACCCCAGCCTAGTGACAAAGTAATGAAATGGCACAGCCAACCCCAACATGTAAATTTCCAATGAGTGCAATCATATAATGTCACTCCAAAATATCTTATAGCCCATTGATTGAAATAATTTTTCCAAAATGCTTGAAATAGTTCCACTAAGATATAATGTAACCAGTCTGTCCCCAAGTTCACTAACCTGTTACAATAACAGTGGAGATAATGCAGACTCCAGCAAGGAATCCTCTCATGGTCATGGTGCCAAGCAGAAAGCTGTCTAAACACTTCCTTTGGATTTTAATACTAAGAGTAATGGACCAGGTGTGTGAGCACCTTTAGGATTAAAAAAAACAGGCAGGTACCCTGGGGAGAGCTGTGTTTTGTTCTGAAGAATTGTAATTAAATGTAGAGTCACTGAGATGATTCAGAAGATGATTCAGAAGAAGTTGAAATTTGCACCATGATGTACAGTATACTGTATATAGCACTGTATACATGTGCTTATTGGCCTTAACATTGTAAAAATGTGCTGTTTTGTGCATTTCTTGTATGTTTGGATTCTCCATGTGGATGATTGATATGAGCTGTTATCTCAAATGCTCGAGTCCTTATGAGCAGAAGTGTAAGAATATCCAAGCCAAGGGGCAGACTCACTAACGAGACTTAGGCAGTGTGAGCTTTATGAAGCAAAGATGCGCTAGCTTTTGTTTGTGCCTATCAGAAATTCACTAGTGATATTGCGCTTAGGCCAATTTGCATAGGGCGGGTAATTTTTAGAAATGTGCATGGAACCTTAATAAAGACAAAATAATTAATATAATGCCCTACACATAAGCCCACTGTAAAATTAATGTTCCATATGTTATGAAATGTCTGGAGAAAAACGGTTATCCAGAAAAAGTTTGGGCTAGGACATTTGCAGGCAATCCTGCTTCAAAAAAGGAAAAGTCGCCAGCGTTTTTGGAGCTTTAATGCATTTTCCGCAGACACGATAAAATAGAAGATTGAGGAAGAAGTAGCTTCTGTTCAGCACTTGATCTGATCTGAGGTGGTAAAGTCAACTCTGAAGAAAGAGATAATGTTCAGTAAAATCCGCACTTTACTGAATTTGTGGAGTAGCGACCTTTTCCCAGAGCAAAAAGTTGCCTGGTGATAGAGTGCGAACAAACTCAAGTGACGGTCCCATTCGTTGGCAAATTGTCCTCTGCGCCTGTTGAATTAGTGATGTCCCTGCGGATGCTAACTCTGGTGGCCACTTCAAGCTTTAGTGAATCTGTCCCTCAATGGGGTCCTGAGCAGCAAGTAAGTAATTAACTAATTAAGGATTAACAATTTTATATAAACATTAAATGCAACATATCTGCTCCCTGTGACCTGCTGATCTTATTGCTATTGGGCAAGTCCAGGGCTCTGTTGTAGCCTAAGTCCACCACTGCTCCCTGACCTGCACATTTAAATGACAAAAAAGTTAATGGATATTTAGGGAGTTGTTAGAAAGATTTCCTGCCCAACCTATCCACCCACCCACTCATCCACCCACACCAATTATGAATATATTGCTGAAAGATTCAGGCAGTGCTGTTTTCATGGTGCTTCTCTGAGCATTTTTGTATTTTACCGTCTTCTTCTACTTAAGTGGTTTACATAGAAAGGTTGAAAAAAGACAAATGTCCACCAATCTCAAACTTTTCTGTCTAGATATTATGGTTCCTGATATATTTGCATTTTTATTCTGGTAAAAAGAATCAGTTGGCTCAACAAACCTGGGGTGAAAGCAATAGTTACACCAAAAAATGAAAGTGTTTTTAAGTAATGAAAATATGTACTGTTACCCTGCACTGGTAAAATTGATTTTTTTTCATAAACTATAGTTTGTATAAACAAGCCGCTGTGTAGCAATGGCGAATGAACCTGAAGTCTGAGTCACCATGGCTAATGATTATGAGAATTACTGGTGGAATTACTGGCGAAATTGAAAAAAGGGTATATGGCCCAGGTCAAATAGTGGATAACAGATAACACCATTATGTTCTGCAGAGCTTATCTGCTATCTGCTTTGTAACTTGAGCCTTTTCTCCTTTGAATGGCTGCCCCCTAGTGATGGGCCAATCTGGGGCGTTTCGCTTCGAAACAGCAAAAAATTCACGAAACACCGCCGTGTCGCGTTTTGGACGCTGGCAATGGGCGCCGGCATCCAAAAATGGACGCCAGTGTCCAAAATGGGATGCCGACCAAATAAATTCGCCAATCATTCCTGCCCCCATTGCTACACGGCAGCTTATATTTATAAACAAGTTTCTGAAGCAAACACAGAAGTTTTACTATTTATTACTATTTGTATAAAGGAATTGCATGGAAAATGAAATGGGTAGTTAGTGTCACTGATACTGCTACAAGCATTTAAATTGTATAATACCTCTAAAGTATTAGAAACCAAAAAAAGAATAGGGGACTATACCGTAAGTGCACAGAGGACGACTCTGAGTAAGTTTACATCAGTTTATTTTTTTTGGGGGGGGGGATTCTCTATAAGTCAGCCCTTGTGTGGCCATCTGTAGCCTCCCGAAACAAAAAAAATCACCCTCCACCCATGTACAAGACTGGGTGTTCCAAAATGCATGAAATCAAGAGGTGTGGAAGGCAGTGTGAAAAGAATAGTGGCTTTTTTAATGCCACCTGCCATTCACTTTATAAATGACCCCCTTTAATCTCTTAGCCTTACATTGACCAAGAGATCACAACATTATTTCTGTAGATGAACTCACGATTAAGTCATTTTTATTCCTCGGAATGTGCAATGCTACTAACCTATTGCAATATGAGCGGAGATAATTCGCTCTCTGGGAAGGAATCCCCTCTCGGTCTCAGGGCGATGGAGAAATCTGTCTAAATATTTCTTATGGATGGATATGGAGGAAAGACCAGCTGTGAGCTCTTTCATAAACTGAAAACAGGCCGGTGCCCAGGGGAGAGCTGTGTTTTGTTCTTAAGAATTGTAATTAAAATGTACAGTCGGTGAGTAAATGAGATGGTTCTCAGGAAGTTTATATGAGAGCCACCGGGTATTTCTGGTTTGCATTATTTTCTTTTTATCTTATGTAATGCTCAGTAATCAGGTTCCTTCCTTACTTCTTGCCCCTGACAGTCTTTGCAGCCCTGGCAGCAGAGTGTAAAGCCTTTGAGCAAATCTTCCTTGTAAAGTGTGGCATGAGCGAGGGCATCCATGTGAATGCCCCTTATGACTAGGCATTTATACAGCTGCGGCCAGGACAACCTTTGGGTGCATAAGGTGCTCTGTTCTTATACTGTCAAGGGAAAAAATATTTATGTTAAAAAAGCATCAGTTGCTGTTCCAGCAGAATTCTGCACTGAAATCAGATTCTCAAAAGAGCAAACAGATTCTGACATAGGGCTAAACATATTGTCAGTTTCCAAGCTGCCCCCAGTCATGTGACTTGTGCTCTGATAAACTTTAGTCACTCTTTACTGCTGTACTGCAAGTTGGAGTGATATCACCCCTCCCTTTACCCCCCCCAGCAGCCTAACAACAGAACAATGGGAAGGTAACCAGATAGCAGCTCCCTAACACAAGAGAACAGCTGCCTGGTAGATCTAAGAACAGCAATCAAAAGTAAAATCCAGTCACATTAAAGGGCCAGTAACATCAGCAAATGAAATTGTTTTAAAGTAATAAAAATATATTGTAGTGTTGCCCTGCACTGGTAAAACTGCTGTGTTTGCATCAGAAGCACTACTATAGTTTATATAAATAAGCTGCTGTGTAGCAATGGGGGCAGCCATTCAAAGGAGTGCCATATAGCCGTTTTTCAATTTCCGGCATTGTTACTTAGCAGCTTGTTTATATGAACTATAGTAGTGTTTCTGAAGCAAACAGATCAGTTTTAACAGCGCAGGGCAACACTACATAATATTTTCTTTACTTTAGAACACTTGAATTTTTTGGTGTTACTGTTCCTTTAAGCAGGAGAAAAAACTGCCTGCCAGAAAGCAGTTCCATCCTAAAGTGCTGGCTCTTTCTGAAATCACATGACCAGGCAAAATGATCTGAGATGCACCTACACACCAATATTACAACTAAATAAAACACACTTGCTGGTTCAGGAATTAAATTTTATATTGAGTGAATTATTTGTAGTGTACAGTGTAATTTAGAAATAAAAACTACACCATAAAATCATGACAGAATCCCATTAACACCTAACAGCCATTAATTATGGTGTTCCCTCTGTGACTGTATAATCTAGGCAGATATTATTGTGCAGTGTTTGGTGGTTATTTATGTGATCATGAGAAAATGTAACTGCTGTACCTTATATGCATGACCCATCTGATGACAGGGGTAGGACATAAATTATTTTATCAGTAAGGCCAGGCAAGCAGATGGGTTGCCTATTTAGGGTTGCGTCCTTTCCCTGCTCTAACTCTGGGTGGGGTGGTGACATCTCTGTGGCATGACAACCTATCCTGTATGCTGGTTCCCTCTCTGGGCAACAATGCCACTGGGAAGGGAATCTAGTCCCGCTAATACTTCTTGGTGGAGCCCAGAACTGCTCAGCTAAAGAGCACTGAGCTAAATGTGAGCCCTCGCAAGTAGTAGAGGCATGGTGCTAAGCCTTCCATAACCTGCCAACATTTGGTAAAATGGAAGTAGTGTTTAGGGGGCGTGGGCATCAAACTAGCCTGTTCAATAATTTCCGCAATTAATTTTATTTTGGGGGCCTGGAGATTGGGGGAGGGGCGCTGGGCTGGTGGGGGGCCCATGAGGGCCAGGCCCATCTGGGTTTTTTCCCAGTATCCCATCCGTACCAGTAGTGTGGTGACCCCAACCCACTTCATGGGCACACACATGGTTTCTATGGGTAGACCATGTTTTAGTACACTACATAATTCTGCCAATATGGCTGCCTTAAAGTCTCCATCATCTAAACCCTAAAAGTATCACAATGAAATCCCATAAAGATTAGGAAAATTCATCTTAAGGGCTCCTACACACGGGCGTTTTTACTTGCGCTCTCCTGCATTGCGTTTTGCTGCGTTCAAACGCAGGGGAGCGCAGGTATGGACGCACTCAATTATTTTCAATGGGGCTGTACTCACAAGAACGCATGGGAGCGCCGAACGCAGGAAAAATGCAGCGTCTGAATCTGCGTTCGGCGCTTACACGCGTCTTGTGGGTACAACCTCATTGAACAAAATGAGGTGCGTCTAGGGTAGACCTGCGCTCCCCTGTGGCTGAACGCAGCCAAACGCAACGCAGGGGAGCGCAGGTCAAAAACGCCCGTGTGTAGGAGCCCTAAGGCTCAGGCCAGACGGGAAGATTCGGGGAGATTTGACGCCTGACGACTAATCGCCTCTTCTTTGGGGCGACAAATCTCCCCTAACAGCTTCCCCCTGCCTTCCAGCAGCTTAAATGAATAATCGCCTGCGCCTATTCACACGGGACGCTGCGCTTTCCCGAAATCGCTCAAAATTAGCCAACTTCGAGTGACTTTGGAAAGCGCAGTGCCACGTGTGAATAGGCGCAGGCGATTATTCATTAAAGCTGCTGGAAGGCAGGGGGAAGCGGTTTTCGGGGAGATTTATCGCCCCAAAGAAGAGGCAATTAGTCGCCAGGCGACAAATCTTCCCGTCTGGCCTTACCCTAAGACCTGACCTAATTTATGTTAAATTAATGGGAAGCAGTAAATTTTCAAGAAATTGCCCCATCCCTCTTCCTACGTTTGAATTATCCAGAAGTCCGTTATCCAGAATGTTCCAAATTATGGGAACAAAATCTCTCATAGACTCCATTTTAATCAAATAATTGAAAATTGAAAAAACGATTTCCTTTTTCACTTTAGTAATAAAACAGTACCTTGTACTTGGTCCCAGCTAAGATATACAGTAGAACCCCCATTTATTTTTAGAGAATGCAGAAAAATTTTAAATCAGGGAAATGTACAGTATTATGTATAATATATAGATGGGACGACAAAACAACAATGTAAAATGAGGGAAAACTTAAAATCAGGGGATGTAAAATTGAGGTTCCACTGTAATAAATCTTAATTGGAGACAAAACAATCCTATTATTTATTGTTTACATAATATTTCAGGAGACTAAAAGTATGGAGATCAAAAATATGTAAACACCTCTTATCCGGAGAATTTTGGATAATAGGTTCCATACCTGTAAAAGAATCGAAGGCTTAAAAAAACTTCTCTGGCAAGGAATTCTCTAATGGTCTTGGTGTGGTGGAAAAAGCTGTTTAATAATTTCCTGCTGAGTTTTATTAAGGGAACAAAGGACCAGGTGTGAGCTCCTTTAAGATGTGAAAGCAGGTGAGTACTCAGGGGAGAACTGTGTGTTGTACTAAAGAATTGTAATTAAAAAGTACCATGAGCATTTTAGGAAATTATATTTAGAGCCTTTAGGGCTCCTACACACGGGCGTTTTGACCTGCGCTCCCCTGCGTTGCGTTTTGTTGCGTTCAAACGCAGGGGAGCGCAGGTATAGACGCACTCAATTATTTTCAATGGGGCTGTACTCACACGAACGCATGTGAGCGCCGAACGCAGGAAAAATGCAGCATGTTGCGTCTGAATCTGCATTCGGCGCTTACACGCGTCTCGTGGGTACAACCTCATTGTACAAAATGAGGTGCATCTAGACCTGCGCTCCCCTGCGGCTGAACGCAGCAAAACGCAACGCAGGGGAGCGCAGGTCAAAAACGCCCGTATGTAGGAGCCCTTAGAACATGGAACTTCTTACTTACTGGGTTAATTGGCTGGGGCTGAAAAACTCAGTTTCCCACTAGCATTAAAGTTAAAGGGATTCTGTCATGGGAAAACATGTTTTTTTCCAAATGCATCAGTTAATAGTGCTGATCCAGTAGACTTCTGCACTGAAATCCATTTCTCAAAAGAGCAAACAGATTTTTCTATATTCAGTTTTGAAATCTGACATGGGGCTAGCCATTTTGTCCATTTCCCAGCTGCCCCAGTCATGTGACTTGTGCCAGCATTTTTAGGAGGGAACTGCTTTCTGGCAGGCTGTTGTTTTTCCTTTCATCGAGAAATCGAATATCGAGGAAAAATATAGCCTAGAACTATGCTTATCGAATTTTGAAGAGATTCGAGGGATTTTGGGTGAATTTGAGTAAATTTGCCTCTAAGTCTGAGTTAAAATAATTCCTAAAATTTCTGTTGTTGCGGCGCACTCCAAAACAGGCCACGGATTGCTTTGTTTTTCATCCAGTTAAAAATCTTTTATTTCCACATCTGATTAAAAAATACATACAGCTTCCAAGGTCTAACGCGTTTCGTAACCACGTACTTCCTCAGAGACCTAAGACCAAAGGTCTCTGAGGAAGTACGTGGTTACGAAACGCGTTAGACCTTGGAAGCTGTATGTATTTTTAATCAGATGTGGAAATAAAAGATTTTTAACTGGATGAAAAACAAAGCAATCCGTGGCCTGTTTTGGAGTGCGCCGCAACAACAGAAATTTTGTGACTCAATTGTCTCCCTTAGCGACAGACTCGGGGCGGCTGCACCCAAGTCACTACACAAAGTGGGTAAGCTGTTTCTTTTTGGAACTTTGTTAAAAAAAATTTCACCTTGGAAACGGAGAGGAGTTTGGTTTAAGCGAAAGGTCTGGGGCTGAGAGCACCTGGGCCACACATGTTTAATGGTGAGAGTCTATCTGTGATTGAACAGGCCCGCTAAAGCATATATTTATAAATATAAAGTTATAGCTCCAACAAGGATATCGGTGGTACATAGTACCAAGTGTTTGGGAAGCATTTAAAATACTTCCTGCCCCAAATACCATTCTAATCCCTAATGCCCAGAGCAGGCCAATAGGGATGGCGCTAACTGTTCGCCGGCGAACTTGTTCGCGCGAACATCCGCTGTTCGCGCTCGCAGAATATTCGCGAACGTCGCGCGACGTTCGCCATTTTGGGTTCGCGTATAGTTGGCGCTTTTTTTTGCCCTCTCACCCCAGACCAGCAGATACATGGCAGCCAATCAGGAAGATCTCCCTCCTGGACCACCCCCACACCCCTGCCTGGACCACTCCCCTTCCCTATAAAAACCGAAGCCTTGCAGCGTTTTTTCATTCTGCCTGTGTGTGCTTGGAAGAGCTAGTGTAGGGAGAGAGCTGTTAGTGATTTCAGGGACAGTTGAAAGTAAGTTTACTGGCTAGTAATCTACTGTTCTTCAAACAACTGCCATCTAGCTGTGTGAGCTTGTTCACATTCTGTCTAAATATCCATAATATTACAGTGTCCACAACCACCTGAGTGACTTTTTTCCCTTTACAGCACAAAACGCAGCGCTGTGTCAACAATGGATTTTTCAGATACATTTTTGCCCTTGATCCCCCTCTGGCATGCCACTGTCCAGGTCGTTGCACCCTTTAAACAACTTTAAAATCATTTTTCTGGCCAGAAATGTATTTTTTAGCTTTTAAAGTTCGCCTTCCCATTGAAGTCTATGGGGTTCGCGACGTTCGCGAACCGTTCGCATATTTTGTCGCAAGTTCGCGAATATGTTCACGAACTTTTTTTCTGCGGTTCGCGCCATCCCTACAGGCCAACTACTTGGACTCCCATAACTGAGCTAGAACTTGCAGAAGCAATACTTTCCATGCAATATAATAAAACCCCATGTTTTGCATGGCTTCTTTGTTGAGCTGTACAGGCAGAGCTACCTTTCAGGCAGCCTATGATGGCTCTGAACTACCCCCTTTAGTGAATGAATCGATTATAGCAGTGTTCCCACACTTTCGTGCGAATGAACTAGCATTGCCTTTTATACTCTGCCCAAAAGTTTGCATCCTACACGTGATTCATGACTAATTACCTAACATGCACTTGAGTGCCTTAATGTTCCTTCTTTTGTTCTATGCAAATAAATGGTGACTATGGCAGAGATGGGTCCTGTCCTGTATCAAGATGTTAAGTCCTTCTAAACAAAACACTAGAGCAGTGGTTCTCAACCTGGGGGTCGGGATCCCTTTGGGGGTCGAATGACCCTTTCACAGGGGTCACTTAAGGAGTTCCAGGAGCAGGTTCATCTCTCTCCCCACTAGCCCTGGGGCAAGGTTCTTGCAAGGGTTCTTGGAATAGATTAACACACAGCATAGGACAATTAAATTTACAGCAGACTATCGTTTGGAGTCAGTACATTTTCTGGACGTTAATGTTATTAAGAATAATATTCGATTCCGTCGGTTTAGTATATAGATCAGTTTCCAATTTATTATTATTATATATACTACTTAAGAATAGTTACCACACGCCAGGAACACTAAAAGGGATTCCAAAGGGTCAATTTCTGCGCATCAGAAGAATAGCTTCCGATGCGCAGAAATATAATCAAAGTACAGATAAACTTATAAATAAATTCTGTGAAAGAGGATATGATGAGGCAGAGTTGGTTAATATAAGGGATTGTGTTTTGCAGATTGACAGATCTGATTTATTACAGCCTAAGGGCCCTTACACACAGGCGTTTTTACCTGCGCTCCCCTGCGTTCCGTTTTGCTGCATTCAGCCGCAGGGGAGCGCAGGTATAGACGCACTCAATTATTTTCAATGTGGCTGTACTCACACGAACGCATGTAGGCGCCAAACGCAGGAAAAATGCAGCATGTTGCGTCTTAACCTGCGTTCGGCGCTTACACGCGTCTCGTGGGTACAACCTCTTTGAAAAGAATGAGGTGCGTCTAGACCTGCGCTCCCCTGCGGCTGAACGTAGCCAAACGCAACGCAGGGGAGCGCAGGTCCAAAACGCCTGTGTGTACGGGCCCTAAGAGTTGCACTGAGGTGCTTTCCAAAGAGGATCGTATACCACTGGTATCAACTTATGGCCCTATAAGTAAGAATGTTCAAAAGGTTATTTGTAAATATTGGCCAATATTGCAAAAAGACCCAATATTACATAAGATCTGTAGAGATTTACCAATCTTCTTTTATAGAAGGGGTACCAATATTGCAGATAAGTTAGTTAAATCGGATATAATGCGCCTCCAAAGTGAAACAAGATTTTTGGGTGATCAAAAATTTGGGACATTTGCTTGTCTTAATTGTGGGAGTTGCAACTCAATTACAAAAGGACCGTTTATAACACATCCCCTCAGAGGAAATAAAATACCCATTAGATATTACAGCACCTGCAACACAGAATCAGTGGTTTATGCACTTAAATGCCCGTGTGGCAAATGATATGTGGGACAGACCAAAAGAAAGGTAAGAATTAGGATCAGTGAGCATAAGCGTTCTATAACAAATTATAATCCAAATGACTCTAAAACACACACCCCTGTAGGTAAACATTTTTTTGAGCATAGACATAATAGTGCTAGCCTGAGATGGCAAGTACTTGAGGAAGTTAAGTTGCCCAAAAGAGGTGGCGACAGGAAAACTCTATTACAATGTGAGGCGAGATGGATTGATGCGCTTAATACCATAGAACCTTGGGGACTAAATGAGGCGTATAGCTTGAAATGCTTTCTCTAAAGAGCCTTTAATGATCTGTGTTGTAATATATATTCTTTCAGGAAAAGAAAAAACATTTTTTTGGGAATGGTGAATGGTTGAACT
The DNA here is from genome assembly GCA_024363595.1 of Xenopus borealis. Lineage (NCBI taxonomy): Eukaryota > Metazoa > Chordata > Amphibia > Anura > Pipidae > Xenopus > Xenopus borealis. The sequence continues at coordinate 125,073,099 of CM044443.1, read as the reverse complement.
ACAAAGGGTAGGAAAACACTACTTTTTGAAACTTTGTTTTAGGAGTATACGATTGTGACTAATGTAACTTTCTTATCTAAGAGTAAATGAATACGTGATACAATGTGATGGTGCATTATCAGGGTAGGCCACTAGATGGCAGTACCTTGCTAGTTATATGTGATGTATGTATATCGGTCTGGAGCTGACTAACTTGATGATTTTTGGTAGCCAATTTAAGGGTGGGTTGTTTGCACTTGTATAATGAAGCACCTGAGGAAGAGTCTGTTGACTCGAAACATGTCGTGCATGAAAAGCTAATAAACACAGCACACTGACTTCCATGGTTCTCCAGGATCATTTTTTATTGCTGATTATTGAAATTGGGTGACCCGACAGAGCCACTTTTCCTGTTGATTGAACCGAGCAAACTACATACAAAGTGAGGATATCACCATACTGCTTTCGATTAACAATGGAAGAAAACATTTGCTCAGGACCTGGAGCTTCACAGAAGCAGGTATAGCCTGCTAACCATTGTGCTACCACATTCCCATCATCCTCAGCATTCCCAGCAAAAAGAAGAATGTTCAGGCATTAGAAGTGAATGATGGTAATATCAATTGCAGAGCTGATTTTAGGGTAAGGCGTCTCACTGGCAGCTGTAGATTATTCATCCCTGATTTATGTTATTCTCCAACTTTCACCCCACCAATCCTTCCAGCACTGCCGGGTTCTTCCTCTTCTTCAAATGAAATAAAGTTCTGAGTTCTTTAACAATTACATGCAAAGTGAAGCCTTCTGAAATCCAAAGTTATTTACTTTTCTCATGCCATACACAAAGGACTGCCTAAAAATGAGAGTTTTAATTCTCCCATAAGGCATCATGGGCGGAGACATGTAAATCACTCCTTTATGTCCCTTTGGCCAACTATGCATCCAAAACTGCTGGTTTATAGCACAGATGCAGCCTTAATAGTTCCGAGATCTATATCCAAACTTGCAGACAGCCTGTTTCCATCTTGTTAGATCTCATCAGTGCAAGATATTGAAACATGGCTTCTGAGAGGTAGGACTTGGAAAGCAGCAAAAAGGAAAACTGAACCTGGTTAGGGTGAGAAGGACTGAAAGGAGCCAAAAAGCCCTTCACAAGCAACTACATGCAAAGTGAAGCTTTTTGGCTACTTTCAGTCCTTCTCACCCTAACCAGGTTCAGTTTTCCTTTTTGCAGTTCTTTAACAAGACAATCTGTCGGATCTGTGAGTATCTGGAATTTTCTGTTTTGGTTGGATACCTCCACCTTGAGCTGTAGGTCAGGACATACACACCAAGACCCTACATGCTACTAGTGAGATTACAAATGTATTGGCCTTACACTGGGATTTTTTCTTAGATTTAGAATACCCAGTGTCAGAAATACACATTAAAGGGCAAGGAAAAGCAAAGAAATAAAATCCCATTTTTACTTTCTTTAATGAAAAAGAAATCTATCTCCAATATACTTTAATTAAAAAATGTGTACCGTTTTTATAAGAAACCTGACTGTATGCAGTGAAATTCTCCCTTCATTTAGTGCTTCTGGCAGGGAAACAATCACTTATGAACAGCAGGGGGAGCCCCTGCCTTACTTACCAGCCATGCAGAACTCAAGCAGACCACACTGAGCATGTGCAGTGCCAGTGTCAGACAAAGATGTATAACAAAGTTACAAGATGACAGCCCCCTGTGGCCAACTTTGAAAGCATAAATCATTTGTTTGATTAGGCTTGTGGTGCAGTAAGTTCATGTTTCTGTTTAGTATACAAAATACAGCAATTCTAGCCTTATTCTATTTTACACTATCCTTGTCCTTTAACAGACAGCTGAGCAAAGAGGTCCAATTTACTCGCAGAGTGAATAATGAGTGTGCAATGTCACCAGATCTTACCAAGAAGACTTTTTCTTTGCCCCAACACCCTTGTACAGGTCTATACCCCTTTCTAAAGGGGTTTCACAACCTTAGTGGATGCTGAAATCTACTAATGAAACCCTGTATTTCAGTCCACTATTTACAATAGAAATAATACTTCACCTCATTATGGGTATCTAGATTTGACATAATACTAGTGGTCCCCAAATTGTGGGGCTGACCTCCCGAGGAGCTTGGAGCATTTCATAGGTAGGCTCAGCCTGGATGAACATTAGGATGAGATTTGATCTCACTCCTGAACATCCACATCACCCAAAGTTGTGCAGGACTTATCTCTGCATCATCTTTCTTGTCCTACAACAGGTTGTACTGGGCTGGCACGACATCAGAACCTTGTGGGCACAGCCAACCCAGGCTGACTCATCTAGGACGAAGACAATCTCCAGTTCAAGACCACCCCCTTTTGTTTATTTGCAGCCACAAGGAAAGGCAATAAGAGGTACAATACACTGCGCAGACAGGGGAAGGCAGATATCTGGAGAGTGGGCCATTGAAGTGGTACTTGGTACTTCAGCCTCAGTGGACCTCAGACACCCCAGGCCAATGGTGGGTCTAGTTGAGTTTGGGCCTTCTTCTAGGAAGTGTTGTTTGTGTTGCCAAGGAAAATCCATACAAGGCACCTTCTTGAGCTATTTACTGAACTACAACAGCGCCAGTGTTACTACTTGAATGAACATTTATATAATGTAAATACATTTACCATGTGATAATCCTGAGTAGTGAAATGAACAGCAAGAGGCAAAGAGACAAAGCAGGATCCAAAGGGGAAAGGTGGTGCAGATGGAGAGAAAGACAGGAAAGATGAATTGAATTATAAAGTGTATGATTTCTACCTTTTTAGCAGGATTGTACTTAATATACATTTCTTTGCGTATGTAGCGGATGAAATAACTAATTTCCTAAACAATCTAATGGCAGATATCAGAGTCTTGCACATAACAAGAGGGACACACCAGCCCATTGGCCTTAGATTCCAAAGTAGGAACTGAAATAAACAGAAAACACATTTAGAGAACAATCATCATTTATTGCAACCCATAGGGGAATTTTCCTATCCTTAGGAATTTTATTAGTATTCAATAGAATTTGCAGTCAGCGAAGTCAAGAAAAAAAAAAAGGTATTGTTCGCCAGTGAGAAAATGTTTTTATTTGAGGATTTGAGCTGAGTTTGGGATGAGATACTTTTTTCTTCTATTTTTGTCCACCTGTTTTTTTTATAAATTTTCTTGGAACATTAAATAATTTTTGCAAATCTCAAAGTACAGGTAGGTGATCTGTTATCCAGTAGCCCGTTATGCAGAAAGCTCTGAATTACGGAAAGTCCGTCTCCCATAGACTCCACTTTATCCAAATTATCCAAAGAGTTTAAAAATAAATCTCTGTAATAATAAAACAGTAGCTTGTACTTGATTCAAACTAAGATATCATTCATCTTTATTGGAGGCAAAACCAGCCTATTGGGTTTATTTCATGTTTACATGATTTTCAAGATTTAAAGTATGAGTGGAATCTTATAGAACAGTATTGTTTAGGACAAAATATATTATTACAATTTTAAACCCAAAGAGAAAACCAGTTTTAAAATAAATGGATCTACACGTTTGAAACCACACTTACGCAGTGTATTATAAAAATGGTGTCCACATTTTCGCAAGATAAATGACGCATATACATTTTTGTGAATTAGGCCGATGATGTATATACATAGTGACGATCATTCCTGCTCAATATTGCATTTAAATAGCTTTTCTATTTTTTATTTCTATCCAGCCGATTTATGGGGAACGAGAACAATGAGAAGTGCACGTTAGGAAAAGAAAAAAAAAAACGTGCTGAAAAATGCATGAATAAGGAATGTTGACAGTCGTGTGTGGTTTCAGTGGAGTACTTACACCCAATGGAGCTTTTTTTAAAAAACGTAACATAAAAAAAAACACATCTCGCCTTGACCTTCTAAATGGCAGGTAGGGGGCAGGAAAGGAAGACACCCACGTGCTTCCCCTCTAGCTGCCAATTTTGAATCTAAGGGTTAGTTCACACTAGGCGATTCTGGGAGATTAGTCGCCTGGTGACTAATCGCCTCTTGTTTTGGGCGACTGATCTCCCTGAATTGCTAAGCTTTTTCTTGTGGAGGCAACTTCGGGCAATTTCGGAAAGCGCACCACTGCGTGTGAATTAGCGCAGGCAACTTTTCATTTTAGCAAGAGCAAGAAAAGGGTTAGCGATTTAGAGAGATTAGTCGCCCAAAACCAAGAGGAGATTAGTTGCCAGGCTAACCCTAACCCTAACCCTAATCTCCCAAAATCGCCTAGTGTGGACTAACCCTAACACAGCTCTAGCAGGCTACACTGTAGCAAGTCTATGTGCCCAATACAGGCATTTTAATCCAACTTCAGACTAGCCATAGAGTTGCTGAGGGTTTATTAAATGATAACAAACATCAAAGAAGTAGAGCACAATGTTTTGGATATTTGGGTCTAGCCCCATCCTTTATCAAGTCCTTGGATTAACAGGCATTTCCGTTTACTCAGTATTAGTGTTTTTATACAGAATTTTTTTTTCACATTTCACAATTTTGGACGATGGTGTAATCTACCAAAGCAGGTGCAACCTGGCATCCTCATTGCAGTTCCATTTATCTATATATGTTACTATCCAGTACATATCTTCTCAATGATACATTTCCTTCTCCTTTAATGTATGCCGTTAAGTACAAGGATTAGGAAGAAGGAGGCATTGTGTTGGGGGTTATCGAGTACTCGTGGGTTATCCGCCAAACTGGGGGAAAAACAATAATCCAATCGTGTAAAGAAAGGTCCCTCCGGATCAGTTTGATAGAGGGTGGAAACCAATATAGTAAAATATATATAGGCTTTGTTGAATATTATTAAAATAAGTACAAGGACCAGTGCTTCCTCACTTGTGTGGATCCAAAACAGGGCATATAATGAGATAAAAGTAAAGGCAGACAATTTTTTTTTCTTTTTCATTTTTAATTTCTTTAATGAAAAAGAAACCTATCTCCAATAGACTTACTACTCTAATTAAAAAGGGTGTACCGTTTTATAGGAAACCTGACTGTATGCAGGGAAATGCCCCCTTCATTTACCTCTGCAGATAGGAATTGTCAGACGGCCCCTAACTGCTGTACAGGGAAACAATCATACTTATGAACAGCAGGGGGAGCCCCTGCCTTACTTCCCAGCCATGCAGAACTCCAGCAGCTTTGTTTCCCTGTAGATCAGTCGGCAACTGTGTAGAGATTTGTATTGGATTTCATTTTTGCCTTTATATCCCCTTTAATGTTTCCAACTCTGCAGGGACAAAGATCATGGAGCCAGATTTAAACAGATAAAACTGGGATTCTATTTGGAGGATTATTTTGCTGCAGCCACTGGTTCTGCAGAGTTGGAGAAAGTTTGTATTAAACAATACAAAAACTATAAAATCCACATTAGATTACATGACAACACAGGACCCAGTGCAGTCTGTATATTCTGATTATTAATCAGTCTTGCTGTATCAGCTTCTGGCAGATATTATTTGACTTGTGCTGTTTTGATAATTTATGACGATACCTAAGCTTAGCCCAGATCACACTGAGCATGTGCACAGTCTTGGTCTTGCAAAGATGTATAACAAAGTTACAAGATGACAGCCCCCTGTGGCCAACTTTGAAAGCATAAATCATTTGTTTGATTAGATTTTATGGTGCAGTAAGTTCATGTTTACGTTTAGTGTACAAAAAACAGCAATTCTAGCTTTAGTCTATTTTAGACTTTCTTTATCCTTTAACATTACATGGAAAAACCCAACGTATTTCAATCCCTTGTGTGTAGGGGTTGAAATGCACTGGGCTTTTCCATAAAATGTTATAGATATATTTTAATTTCCAACTTTTCTTTGTCATCCCAACTGACACCAGAAAGGACCAAGTATCTTCTACATTCAATTGGATCTAACTGAAGCATTCCAACAATTACCCACCTACCGACCCACTGGATGCAGCTCCATTCTAGGAGGGAGTGTCAGCCTGGGGTAACAGGTAAGTAAATACAATGCCTAGAGAAGTGATCCTCAATCAGTGGTTTGTGAGCCACATGTTATTCACTAACCCCTTGGTGTTGCTCCCAGTGGCCTCAAAGAAGGTGGTTATTTTTTAATTCCTGGCATAGAGGTTGCATAAAAGACAGGAGCCTAAATAGCATGTCATAACATTTACATGTAGGTTCAGATTATTTAGAATTTTTAATATGTGATACTAGGTCCCATGTTATCCCAAGTCTCGTGCATTCCAGAATATAATCATTGGTATGTTATGGGACCATGATGACACATGTCATATGGACCACAGACTGGAAAGGGAATTAAGCTGGCCATAGACGTAAAGATTTTTGAAAGATCCAATAGTTATCGTGAGACCACGATTGTCTCAAAACGATCGTTTAAATGCCTGATGTGTCCATCAACTAAAAAGACCGTTTCAGGCGATATTGCAGCAAAACTGAAGGATCGCAGCCTGCCTGGCCCTGCAAACATAGGTAGATTGTATGGGGACCGATAAAGATTTTCTAACCTGGCCGATCAATCATCAGATCGATGTCGGACGAAAAATCGTAAGATGTACGATCGTTTGTATCCCACTAACCGCACGATAATTTGACAGATTGGTCGGACTTCCCTAAAATCGGTCGTTCGGCAGGGAAATATCGTTGCATCTATGGGGAGCTTTAGACTACTGTTGCCCTTGAGATGCTTCCTCTGGTGGTAACATACCTTGCCCTACAGGTGTTTCTTGTAGCTCAGCAATCCCTGACCTGCAAACATGTTCCCCATCAACCCCTAGGATGTTGCTCCCAGTGTAAATTAGGGTTGTGCAGGAAGAGGAAAAAATCAACCAGCAACTCAGCAGACCCTCACCCAACTCAACTCAAACACTCCTGCACCCACCAACTCCCCTCTGTATATAAATCTGTGCTGACCTGCCCCACTGATAATGTCACACATAACTACCATAAATATCTTCCTTATGGTGAATACTAGGGATGCACAGGATCTGCTTCGGGATTCGGCCAGGATTCAACCTTTTTCGGCAGGATTTGTGCCAACCTAAATCTGAATCCTAATTTGCATTTGCAAATTAGGGAAAAGGGAACTCACGTAACTTTTTGTCACAAAACGAGGAAACGTTTCCCTCCCTGTCCCTATGAACATTAGGATTCACATCCGTTTGGTATTCGGCTGAATCCCAAATTGTGGATACGGTGCATCCAGGTTCAGACTCTGGAAAAAAAACCTCATGGGCCCTCACTGGGCCAGACCCCCACTCTCCCAATGTTGAGATATATAAAAAAAAAAACGCTGTTGTGCTGACGTTATTTATGTGAGGTGCGCACAGGCTGCATATGTGTATCAGCACGGCAGCAAGGGGGTGTGTGGCACAGGCAACATGTTACTGGGGACAGGGGGCCCTGGACATCACTCCCGGTGGGCCCCCATCCAACCCTGGGTGCATCCCTAGTGAATACCCAATATAATATTAAGGATATAAAGCTATTTTGCTAATGGCATTAACCTGTTACAATAACAGCAGAGACAATGCAAGCTCTGGCAAGGACTCCCTTCATGGTGGGATGATGTGGGAGAGACAGAACTTGGGGGTAAATTCATTAAAGAGTGAAGTTAAGAGTGAAGTTCCGCCACTTGAGGGAAATTCCACAGCTCTCAATTCATTTCTATGGGATTTTTAAAGGCGTATTCATCAAAGGGTGAACTTTCACTTCACCCATTGATGAATACGCCTAGCAAAATCCCATAGAAATGAATTGAGAGCTGTGGAATTTCCCTCTAGTGGCGGAACTTCACTCTTAACTTCACTCTTTGATGAATCTACCCCTTAGAGCAGGGGTAGGGAACCTTGGCTCTCCAGCTGTTAAGGAACTACAAGTCCCAGAATGCAATGAAGGAGTCTGTCATGATTCATAAAGGCAAATGCATTGTGGGACTTGTAGTTCCTTAACAGCTGGAGAGCCAAGGTTCCCTACCCCTGCCTTAGAGCGTTTCCTGAGGTCTTTTGTGAGTGCAGAGTCTGAAAGCCAAGGACCAGGTGTGTGAACATTCAGGAGCGGAGAGAAGGCAGGTTCCCTGGGGAAATCTGTGTTTTCTTTGAATGAGTTGTAATTAAAATGCACAGTCACGGTATAAATAAGATATAATATTTGGATGTATAAGCAGCAGCTCTAGAGAGCTGTTGTCCTGTGTTATTTTGTCCTGTACTGATTTACCCCCAATTCCCATCATCCTTAGCTCAATATAAAGGATTTCACTGTCGATGTAGTTCAGGTGTTAGTGCTGGTAGCCCACTATTTACATCAGGGATACCTTTATATTTTTTATACATAACTAAATTTGCAGTTGAATGTTCAAAAAAAATGTTCCCCAACTCCCCCTTGGCCTGTTAACTTGTTACACCAGGACCCTTCAATCTGATCTGATTCGGCGCACCATGTGTGAGACCAAACTTGCACCTTCAACCCAAAATGATTGTTTTATAAAACTATGACAATGTATATCTGGAAGGAGACACAAAAATATGTCCGGGTGCTGTTTAGTGTGGGTCTACATGGTCCCCCTGAATAAAACTACAGCACATATTATCATTACAATAAGGAGCATAAGCTTTAGTAAACCAATTTTAAGCTAGTAAACCCTTTAAGCTAAAATCGGGCATGGGAGTTTGGTCATGGTTTTGTTTTTTAAAATATGAAATACATTTGTATCAGCTATTGTGGGAATGCAAAGCGGCTGCTTTTAAACAGACGAGGAAGCAGTTATAATCGGAAGGAATCCATGGCATGTGATACTCCAGCGACAGGCATGAACACTACAATTCCCATACGCCAATATAACATGAAGTGATGAAGGAAACAGGTTCTTATCTTTCATCATCATTAGCATGAATGTTATGGACACACCCGTGCTGTACAACCTTATTCAGGCCCGGACTGGCAATCTGTGGGTTAGGGCAAATGCCAGAGGGGCTGCTATAAGGTCCCATAGAAAGTCAGTATTTAGTGGGCTGGTGGGGGCTGTTTGGGCCTCTATGTGGGCTGATGGGCCTCTGTGTACCTGAAATGCCAGGGCCTATTTTAATTCTCAGTCCAGTCCTGGCCTTATTAACAAATCATTAAAACAAGGAAACCAGCGCAGTCAGAAGCAATGCGACTAAGGAAAATGCTTATTGATCAATATTGTCCCATTTGGAGGAATCGGTGAAGAATAGTAAAGGAAATCCTTTTTTTTTTTCCAGACACCCCTGATATCATTCATGGGGAAGCCCTGCTAGATAAATGCAACATTGAGCCCCTACATATAAATCAGATGTTCTGCTTGAAACGTATTAGGAGTCTGTCGCTGTTTCTTATTCTCTCCTTGTAATGTATTGGGCTTTCATCCTACTCTGTGTCCTCTCTTGCTTTGCTGGTTCAGGTTAGTTAATGCTGGTAATTAGATCTTTTATTTAAAGGGGTTGTTCACCTTTGAGTTAAGTTTTAGTATAACGTAGAGAGTGATATTCTGAGACAATTTGCAATTGGTTTTAATGTTTTATTGTTTGTGGTTTTATAGTTATTTAGCTTTTTATTCAGCAGCTCTCTAGTTTGCAGCGTCAGCAATTTGGTTTCTAGGGTCCAAATTCCCCTAGCAACAGTGCATTGATTTGAATAAGAGACTGGGATATGAATAGGAGATGGACTGAATAGATTGATAAGTAATAAAAAATGGCAATAACAATACATTTGTAGCCTTACAGAGCATTTGTTTTTAGATGGTGTCAGTGACCCCCATTTGAAAGCTGCAAAGAAACAGAAGAAAATTGCAAATCATTAAAAAACGATGAAAAATAAATAATGAAGACCAATTGAAAAGTTTCTTAGAATTGGCCCATTATACTAAAAGTTAACTCAAAGGTGAACAACCCCTTTAAGACTTCAGTCATCCATTTTTGGATGCGGGTATCTGTTTAGCCGGTCTCCAAAAATGGACTGTGGCATAGCAGGTATAGTAGGGAGAGATGGTGCCTATAGTAACAGTGGATAATA
>CM044443.1:125046935-125060642 GCA_024363595.1 Xenopus borealis | reverse complement strand
GATAATAGTCTCTGGGAAGGGAGTGTGACTGTGGGATAGCAGGTATAGTAGGGACAGATGATGCCTATAATAACAGTGGGATAATAGTCTCTGGGAAGCGGTTAACTTACAGAAATTAACATAGTTTTCATCCAGTAAATAAATAAATCAATGTATATATATAGATATATAGATATATATAAAATGAATCTCCATGTACAGGTATTTCTCAGAACACTGTCTCAATACCGAAACTTGTGACCATTTTACAAATCTCTTACCAACATGTATCTCGTAAAGGGCGTACCTGCAGAATCCACCCTGTTAGGATGAAAGAAGAGTGCATAGAGTAAGCAAATATTTAACAGCCTAATATACTTTCGAAAGCAACAGAATCAATGCTGTAAGAACTCCCAACATTTCATTTCAGTAGGACTTTAAAGCTTAAGGAACCCAAACCTCCTCTGCTCCTCTCACTGTGCTTGCATGACCTCATTCTATCATGACATGATGCAAAAACTGCCCGGTAACGATGAGCGAAACTGCCTGGCCTTGTTCTGCCAAATTATTCCTGAAACCTCTGAAAAATCCATGGAATGGCAAATTTTTGGAAGACAATGGGTGTGTTTTTCTCAAGTGTTTTTGCATAGGGAGTCGGTTGAGGGGTTTATTCTTGCACCAAATTCATTGAAGTCAATGGGCATTTTTTACTCATGGCAAATTTTTTTTTGTTTTTTCCTGTGCCAATTTCATTGAAATCAATGGGAGTTTTTCCTTGCGTTTTTCATCACAAAACAAAATATCCTTTGTTTATCCTAGCACAGATTCTTAAATCTCGCCAAAAATCCATATCAGGCGAAAAAAGTCCTCATCCCTACCTACAGGGTTTTACCTTCGGTGGAGGAAGAACATTGGGGGTGCAAGGTTTAAAGAGAATCTACAAAAAAACTGAATACTATGGGGCAGATTTATTAAAGGTCAAATAGTAAATTTGAATTAAAATTTTCGATTTTTTGTTTGGTGTCAGAATTCACACATTCAAAAATTAGGGGCACATTTACTAAGGGTTGAAGTGAATATTCAAATAAAATTAGATTTATAGTAATTTTGGGCTACTTCGACTATCGAATAGCCCAAAATTTGATTAGAATAGAAAAAATTCGAAAATCCGAATTTTCAAATTTCAAAGTACTGGCCCTTTAAAAATCCATTTTAGCCTACCCATTTTAGGTCTTGTGGCAGCTGCAACAAAATAGGTAAAATGAATAAAATAATGCCTGGTTTCTGTCACGATCACGGCTCGATGCTCTTCCAGGTACTCTGGGTAGCGCGTCCTTCCCTGCCTGCGTTGTTCCCACAATGTCGGCGCCCATGACCGCCTCGTGGGTAGCACGCCAGCGCGATGACATCACAGCGTTGCGACGGGCACGTCACGGTGTCTGCGACTTTAGTGCCAAATTCAAAGTTAAAAGGACGCCGGAGATCTGGGTTCGATGCTCAAGTATAGCTTTTGCCATTTTATCCCTGGGTTCTCCTAAATTTCTCCTTTATTGATTCCTGGACTTCTGACCTTTGCCCCCAGCCTTGCCACTTGCTGCCTGAATTTTTGACCCTTTGCCTGGATTTGACTCTGTATATTGCCTGAACCTTTTCGGTGCCTTGTATTTGGACTTTAACCCTATTGCTTACTCCTTGGAGCTGCATTGCTGTTACTTACTTATTTGTCCACCATTTAGACAACCTTAAAGAAAAGAAAATTTTCCTTAAAGTCTAAGTATTCCTACAAGTTCCACCTCCAAACACCAGGTCCTCAAGCATCATCTCATTTTGGAACCAATGAATATTTTGTAAACATGGTATTATTCCATATAAAAGATTATGCTAATGAATATTGCAGTCATAGACTCTTCAAAAGAGGTCAAAATTCTCTACTTAATGACGATATTCCAGATGTATTTAGTAATTACAGTTAATAGTTAGTTGACAGAAGATTTTATCAGATACAAATTGTGACAGACAATTATTTCCGATCCCTCCCTTTGCCCTTGGTATAAGTTGGTTGGTCACAGAGCAGAAAGAGATCCAAGTGAAAGCCCGTCTCCGATCACAATGAGAACATTCCTGACCAGCGCCTGTATCTTGTGTGTGTTCATAACAGCAGGTGAGACTTCTTTGATCATGTTCTGCTTGTGGTTCTACTTAATCAATGTTCTGCGGATCATAATCTGGACTTCAGGGGGCTTAGTTTCCTAGCAGTTCTAGGTTTAATTAAATATACTTATTGATTTTATACTGAGTTTGTGATCTGTGCATAGAGGCCTCTGTACTGTAACATATTAGAGCAGTGATCCTCAACCAGTGGCCTATAAGCAACATGTTGTTCTCCAACCCCTTGGATGTTGCTACAGTGTCCTCAAAGCAAGTGTTTATTTTTTAAATAAGCACCTAAAAAAAGCACCTGCATAAAAACCAGGTGTACTGCCAAATAGAGCCTCTTGTAGGCTGCCAGTCCACATAGGGGCTACCAACGTTCCTTCACAATTCAATTTTACCTTTCCTCTTGTTCTATAACTTTTCAGGTAACTGTCTGTTATGCACAGAGTGCAATAATCAAACCAGTTCCAGGTGTGAAGGCTCCTTGGCGACTTGTGAGTCCTGTTTGACGGTCATCACTGATGTACAGAATGGTAAGTGAACACTACAGGAATTAGTCACAGACTCACACAAAACATATAGAATATAGAAGCATCTTCAGCTTAGATATTATCCTCCACAGGATGACTCCATAGTCACCCAGTTCATAGATGTGTCATCAACACAATGCAGTCAGATGTTCTCTATCATCACACTGTGCCCAGATAAGCTCCATTATCCCACTGTTGATAGAGACTCTTCAAATTGCCCAAATATGCACCATCATTACACAATGCCCAAATATGCTCCACCTTTCTGAAAGTATTACTCCATCGTTGCTTCATTGTTGCACCTTGTTCAGACACACTCCATTGTCACAAAGTGCTTAGATACACAGCATTGCCATCAGATATGGTCCAACACCATCCAGCACCCAAGGTGCCTCATTTCCAATCTACTCAAATAAAGAAATAACCCTAAAACGTAAATATAGTACTAATTTCTGATCTTTTCTTTCTTTAATACAGGAAATGCCTCTGTTTCAACAATCTTCAAGTCATGCAATATGAATCCAGAGATGTGTAACATCTCCTACCATCTGAGTACTACGACCACTCACATGGAGCTCACTTCTTCCTGCTGTGAAACAGAGTTCTGTAACAATGCTACCATGCACAGTAAGTTTGTATAACCCAATTTATTCCATTAAACAATGCAATAACCCTGCACAATAAGTTATCATGTCACTATTCATTTTGTAACATTCATGTCCTGAGCAGTAAGTGACTCTGTAATAGTTATGTGTAAATGGAATCCTTCCAGCTGTTGCTAACTACAACTCAACAGGTCCTACCAAGATGCAAGATTTATTCAACAAATAAGCATCAGTGGCCCACTGGAAACCTCTCTATACTGATCCCACTTAATTCCACAGTACTTACCCACAGAATACTTCTTATTGTCTATAATTCCTGCTTTTGGGCTGTTGTCTTTCACAAGTACAGGTAGGGATAGCAGGTCAGATGATTACAGTGGGTAGGATGGAGCAGATGCTTGCAGATTTAAGCTTTGGCCAGTTGAGGGAGCTCATCTTCCATCATATTGGTTTCTACTGCTTTTCCTTGCTTTTTAAGAACAATATAACAAGAAAGTACCACTTCCCCATTTTTGGAAAAAAGAAACAGCATCCCACCAACAGAACGTTGAGATGATCACATGCCTCAGAATGGACCTATTTAGGCTGGACACATCTGACTTTAAGCCCAAAAATGAGGCGGGATTTAGCAACAATTGAATGGGGGACACACCTGGTCATAGTTGGGTAATGCACACCATTTCCAGTTAAGAATTTTAAAATGAAGGCAATCAGAGAAGAGTCCTGCACAGGACTCTAAATCAGAGTTCTTCTATGGGAATGTTCTCACAGTGGAATTATCCAGTGGAAGTTATAGTACCGTGCCTGTGGCCTTACCATTTAGCAGAATCAATGACCAGCTCCATTAAAAAACACTTAAAAATACAGTATGATAACATGCTCTTATAGAAAGCTGAGTTCATCTATCCAACTTTTTAACTTTTTTCCAGCTCCTTCCAAGAACACCACAGAGAATGGGATAGAATGCCCCTCCTGCTTTGAAATGAATGCCAACTTCTGCGAGGCCAATGACACTGTTAGATGCACTGGATCTGAGAATAAATGCATTAGCTTCTACGGAAAGATGTCAGACTCAGATCAAGGTAAGTGGAAGAAATGCACACCCTGGCGTACAATCCATGATACAGAGCAATGCACAGATAAATATAGACTTATAGTAGCGACCAAGTCTCTGGTCAAAGATGGATGTTGCTTGGCCATAGAGGAACAATCCTGTAGCTATCCATTTATATAATTCATATAATTCATGAGGCTGAATGTACAGAATGTGGCATTTGTATTTCTAGTGACTTGTGCAACATTTTTGCATACAGAACAATGCACACCTAAGGCAGATATTTACAAAGAGTTTTTACTGTTTGTAACTTCCTCAGTTAAAGAGGTATAAGTATTCCTTTCTTCATTTACTCCCTCCACTTAAAAGAAATGCCTACCTAAGTTGTTTAGAACTTTTTAGGGCTATGTAATAAAATGCACTAAGTTTGCCCAGGTGCAGTAACCTATAGAAACCATCAGCAGGTAGCATTTACCGGTCACCTGTTTAAAAGCAAACATCTTATTGGTGGCTATGAGTTACTGCTCAGGTTACTGCTCCTGGGCAAATGTTGTACATTTGGGGGGTTAGTGTTTTAACCATAAAGAACAGAGCCCAGACAACTCACAAATGTGTCTCAGATTTCCTGACCCTACAACCCATAGCAAACTGCTCAAACGTTGATGAAAAAACTAGACTAGGACTTATTTGAAAGTACTTGTCTACTACACTTGTGTTCGTCCATAGCCCTAAACATCTCCAAAACTCTTTGCTTTTAGGTGACTGCATACAGTTTGCACTTCAGGGCTGTGCAACGGAAAACATCTGCTATTCCTACGACATCCCTCTCATTCCTGTAACTCGGCTGTGTGAAGCCTCCACCACTCAATGCTTTGATGGTGTTGATGGTGTCCCTATTGCCTTAAAGTAAGGATACCAGAGTCATGGTTGTAGTATATATTTAGATTTTCTGTCCGTAAGTAAACTAACCTGCTAACTATCTGTAAAAATCAATTCATAATCTGCTATTATAGTCTGCTGTCTTTATATTGGTAACAATAAACTATTTATATTGCCTTATTTATTGTGACTTTACTGTTATTCTACTGCAGTGGTTCTCCGCCTAAAGTTACTGATACTGGAAACATTGTAGTTCTCTTTCTATAATTATAATAATTTTTATGACAGTTAAACAATGTTTTCTCCAAATCTTACAAACAGTGGCCATTGGCCTGGGGTTTCATTCTGCAAATACCACCCTAACTACTCCAAGCTATAGTGGAAAGTCTTACAAGAAGAGTTGAGGATTAAAAGTTTCCATGGGCTTTCAAAATAATGATTTGCTGATATTTGACTTCGGACTTTATTAGAGGAGAAGGAAAGGTTATTTACTTGGGGTGCCAAAAGTTAGGCACTCCCAAGTATTTGCATATATTTGCCTGAAACCCGGGGCCGGTGCACCTATCCGGAGAAAACTGCACCAGCCTGGGATTCTTCCACCGAGCACCACGGATCGAGCCTCTTCTGGTTTCTTCACTCTTCAAATTTCCCACGGCAGACTTATGCGAAGTAGAACAAAATAGTTTTTCCAAACAATTATCTTAATATTCGAAGTTAGAAATACTTTCCAGTTCATGTTTTTATAACTTTTTGTTCTTTATTTTTTTCTCCCTCCTCTCTTTCTTTCATTATCTTTTCCCTTTACTTTGATAGGAATGTGCTGAATATTTTCTAAATACTTTTTATGTTTGCTTTCTAAATATACTATAAAGCAATCATCTTTGTTAGTGTTATATGTCCCTTTATGTTATATATTTCATTTAAAAGCAGAAGGTTCTAATCCACACATCAGAGTATCTTGGGGGTAGAAAAGAGAGAAACTGTCTCATGTCAAAAGAATGTTGGAGTTTTTTTTTAACCTCGAATGACCTCGAAACTTGAATGGTATTCTATTTGAGAAAAAACGCGAATGGCAAAAACTCAAATGTGCAAATTTGAGTCCTGCAACCTGAAATTGATCAAGTTTTCTGTGATTTGAGTTTTTAACCAAACTCCTCCCAAAAAAAAACTTCAAATGGTTCCAGGGACCTCTGCCATAGACTTCTACAGAACCTCAACAAGTTGTAGGTGGTATATTTTCAAAATCAAGCAATTTCCAGGTGTAGGTATAAGAAATCTCTAAAATTCAAGTTTTTTTTAAACAAAAATCTATCGATTCAAGTTTTTTATTTAACCTGAAAATGTGAGTTTTGATTAAAAGATACAACTCGAATACTCAAATTTTGGTGAGATCTGCCCATCAGGTCTGACAAATTCAGTTTCCCCTTTGAAATGATATACTTACATAATTTTTAATTTTGTACTCCAATGGGAAATTTTATTTCCTCTTTACTTTCAGCTCCATGTCTCACCTTTGCTAATTTTTTAATGATTCCTTTCTCTACTTTGTCTACCGTTGTATTAATATTTCCATTTCACTATTTTACATTTCTTCAAATTCTTAACTTAAAAAAGCCATTTGTTCATGGAACAGAATTTCACATTAAACCACAATTACTGTGTAACCTTCCCAAAGCCCAAAACATGAGCCAGCCTGCAAGTCTGTCTAATAAAGCTAAAAAGTGTATAGTTGTGCCATAAAAGGCAGTTGATTCATGCTGTATGGGCAGATTAAAGACCTGATTCAACTGTGCCCAATTCAAAGTACAATGAATATTTGGTAACTAAATTTCAGTCTGTATTCCCTGATTTATCTTAATTACATTTTAATGTCTAGTCATTGTCAAGTGGAGGGAGTTTCCAAATGTAACTTTTTTCAAAGTAAAACATTTTCAAAGAAATATGTATCTAAGGTGAACTGGGTTAAACTAAGAATAATGTAAAAGAGGTCCAAATATCTATAATTTCAGAACACTTGGAGCAATGTTGGACTCAGGTCAAACAGTCATTTCAAAAATCTACCAAGAAACCCTTCAAAAGTTGCCAGCATGGCATAGATAATAAAGCAAATGAATAAGAAGTAATAAGTACAGGTACGGGATCTGAATTATGGGAATAACATCTCCAATAAACTCCATATTAATCAAAAAAATGTTTTAATGATTTCCTTTTTCTCTGTAATAATAAAACAATAGCTTGTACTAACCTACAATTAATCGTTATTTGAGAAAACAAAACTTTTGGGTTTATTTAATGTTTACACGATTTTTAGCACACTTAAGGTATGGAGATCCAAAGTGGAAAACCCCAGGTCCCGAAGTTCTGCATAACAGGCCCCATACCTGCTGAAATCTTAAAGGACAAGGAAAGTGTAAAATAGAATAAGGCTAGAAATGCTGTATTTTGTATACTAAACATAAACATGAACTTACTGTACCACAAACCTAATAAAACAAATGATTTATGCTTTCAAAGTTGGCCACAGGGGGCTGTCATCTGTCAGTCAGGTTTCTTATAAAAACGGTACACATTTTAAAATTAAAGTATATTGGAGATAGATTTCTTTTTCATTAAAGAAAGTAAAAATGGGATTTTATTTATTTGCCTTTCCTTGCCCTTTAAACAAACCAAGTCATGTCTGCAAAATTTATATACGTATAGCATAGAAAATTACTAATATTAACTAGAAAAAGTTGAGATTATATGTACATAACTGGAATAGCGCCAACATTCTTGACTGTATTTGAACAATGCAGCTTAGTAGAAATGATAAGCAACAAATAAATTAAATAAAAAACGTGAAAAGAAGGTTTGTTTTCTGGGAAGCCTGTGCATAAAAAAACAATATACATTTGAAAAATCTAGATAGTAAGATGGTAACTCTGTAAGAGTGTATATTTGGTGCTGGGAAGGCTGCCTCTTTGTGTAGTAAATTATTACATGTAGAAAGGAGTATCCTGTGAAAAAACACTATCCTAAGTTGATAAGTGTTAGGGCAGGTCTCACAAATAAAATGCTGTTTCTGCTGATGTAACTGAGAACAAACAAGCTCTCCAGGGAACATTTAGAGTTAGTGAGAAGCATTACTAAGGATGGAGTGGATCACTCAAAGGTTTTGCAGAAGAGCCATGATATCCAGTATATGTTTGTTACTTGTGCTGTTGATACCAGGTAGGCAAAACCTTATATTGCCTTAGGCCAGAGGACTATTGAGGTTGTTGGTTGGTGAAGCAAGCTGCAAAACTTGAAGGCCACAGCTTAAACTTTGCATTCATTTTCCCCTATACTCAAACATGCCTTTGTGGTAAAAAATAATTGCATGCTACGACCAATTGCAAGTCCAACACTCTGCGAGGGCTCCCGAACATAATAGCATATGGTACACAGTGCACATTAACAAATTATGCCACTCAGCTCTCACCATTGATATTTGTAGAGGCTGCACAGTCCTCATGTGTCCCCAAAGGCTTTTGTCATATTTCTCACGATATGGACAATAGCACATACATAGCACTTTAAAATTATAGTCTTTCTTGGCTTTTTAAAAAATGAGCAGAGGGATCAAGAGCCTGATGCATTTCTGGCTCTAGCCCCTTTAATCATAGGCAAGCCCGAAATGCATCAGGTTCCTATTTTTAAACAAGAAGCCAATAAAAACCTTCATTTTCTTTTTTTGGAGTACATGCTGCTTTGCATATTGTGATAAATACTTTCTGTATAACAGGTTTTTGGGTAACTAATCCCCATATCTGACATGATATGTCACCAAAACAACTGCCAAAGCCCAGATGAGAAACCAAAGACCTTTCTAATAATGGAACTAAACTCTTGCTATTGGCCCATTCACTTACAATAGGGTTTTTTTTAGTTTCCCTTTAACTCTTTCGTAAGACATGTAGCCTAGCTAGTTGTTATCATACATTGCCTACCTCTACTCTTACAATGGACTAAGCCTAATTTGTAGGGTACCAGAATTAAGCAAATTGAAAGCAGTATTCAAAGCCCACCTAATGAGTTGCTGTACAGCAATATTAATAGTAAAACCCATCAGCTTGAAAGTCATGATCTGTTTAGAGCAGAGGGTCCTAAAAATGTTGCAGGTCTACAAGGAATTGTCCAAAAGTGTGGAGAGGTGGCCTTGTCTGACCATTAATGGCTATATTTACAATCAGGCACATTTCTGGAACTATGACATAGTTGGTTTTTCAGGCCCTAACCAAAAAGAATTAAACATTGGGACTCATTGTTGAGTGAATCTGAGTTCCCATCACAAGCCTCCTCCTCATGTATTTTACAATAATTCTGAATAACCAAAAGAAAAAGAGTGGTCCCATTGATGCATGTGAGCTATATTCTACATGAATGTTGCATTCTTTGATTTAAGGAAAAGGATAATTTCCAATGTACAGATGCTGTATATATAACTCACTCTCACCTTCTTTATACAATGTACTGATGGATGACAGCTGTGCTTATTAAATTGTTGAATGTGGAGGCGTTAAAGGAAAACATTTCCAAACAATTGATCTTTTCATTGGAGTATTAAAACCTAAACCCTGCCTGGGATTAAGAAACCAGTATTGTATTTACGGGATAAGACGGATCCTTGATCGTGCTGCAACATGACATGTCAACCTAAACCATTGTGTGCAAAGCTATAACAGAGTTGCGCAGAGAAGTGCAACTAAGTGATTAAAAGAAATGGAAAATTACATTATGAGGAAATACTGCAATAGGGATGCACCGAATCCAGGATTCGGTTCGGGATTCGGCCAGGATTCGGCCTTTATCAGCAGGATTCGGATTCGGCCAAATCCTTCTGCCTGGCCGAACCGAATCCGAATCCTAATTTGCATATGCAAATTAGGGCCAGGGAGCTAAATCACGTGACTTTTTGGCACAAAACAAGGAAGTAAAAAATGTTTTCCCCTTCCCACCCATAATTTGCATATGCAAATTAGGGTTCGGATTCGGTTCGGTATTCGGCCAAATCTTTCGGGAAGGATTCGGGGGTTCGGCCGAATCCAAAAATAGTGGATTCGGTGCATCCCTAGTTTCAAATTATAACCCAAAAAATTCAAACAATTCAGCCATAAAATCGCCTGATTTTATCAAGTCTTTTTGTGTTATTCTATTGATAAACAAATGTAAATCATGGATGGAAGGGTTCGTTTTAATATAATAATTAGATAAATCTGAGTTTTAGTAAGTAACCTCTTAAATGTACTATTGTAAAATCTTTACACTGTGGCTGTGATAGGCTAAAACTAGAAGAGCATTTTGAACCTGCGTATGTTCATACAAACCTGCACACACCTGAATTTTTCATAACCATCCCTTGTCAATCATCATAGACAGGATTATGATTACCAGATAATCCCTTTGATAATAGACAGCCAGCATAGATCATTTTTAATTATAAAAAACAACTTTTTATTTTCTCACCAGGTAACCAGACAGTTGTGATATCAATCAAGAGTTGCTCACTAAGATCTTGGTGTCCAGACTTTATCATCTGAAAGTCTTTCCCTTGAGATAAAGGGAGCATGCTGTGAAGGCAATCTTTGGAACCATGACCTCTCCAACAGGACCCATTATGTAGACTTGCCACCCCTGGTTTTGCTTGAGATTGTAAAATAACTGTTATAGTCTCTGTTTTTTTTTTTTCAACCTGCCCACAGCTATGGTTACAAAAATATTGCTATTAAAAATGTAACATAGGATATTTTTATCTTCTGGGGTGAATTAAACGGTGGGGGGTTGGGCTGAATTCATATTGGGGAGACTATTTAAAGGGCAAGGAAAGGCAAAGAAATAAAATCCCATTTTTACTTTCTTTAATGAAAAAGAAATCTATCTCCAATATACTTTAATTAAAAAATGTGTACTGTTTTTATAAGAAACCTGACTGTATGCGGTGAAATTCTCCCTTCATTTACTTCTGTGGATAGGAATTGTCAGACGGTCCCTAACTTCTGGCAGGGAAACAATCCAGCCATGCAGAACTCAAGCAGCTTTGTTTTTTGATCATTTATGATGATCCCTAAGAAGCCCAGACCACACTGAGCATGTGTATGTAGTCTAGTCTTGCAAAGATGTATAACAAAGTTACAAGATGACAGCCCCCTGTGGCCAACTTTGAAAGCATAAATCATTTGTTTGATTAGGCTTGTGGTGCAGTAAGTTCATGTTTATGTTTAGTATACAAAATACACCATTTCTAGTCTTATTCTATTTTACACTTTCCTTGCCCTTTAAGGTAGGCTGTATAAATAATGAGTTAGTATATAGCGAATTTAAGTACACTAATACTGGTGTAAAATTGGGTTTGAAATGGAACTAGCATCACCATCATTATGTTTTGTGTCAATAAATGAATGTTTAAAAATATAGTAAATGGATTGTGATGGACAATAGGATCGTTGGTTTCTCTCAAACAGAAAAGATATGTTGCTTTATAGCAACAAAAACAACTTCCTTTTTTCTCCAAGAAATACCATGTGATGGGACCGCAGAACCCAGAGAGTAGTACTGACTCAGCAAGTGAGATCTTTGGGATCATGTACATTCATTCTTCTCCCACAGCCATTTGTAAATACATTTCACGTGTCACAACAGCGAATGAACAAGCCCTTGGCAGCCAACATTAGGGATGGCGCAAACTGTTTGCCGGCGAACATCCGCTGTTCGCGCTCGCCAAAAGTTTGCGAACGTCGAGCGACGTTCGCATTTTGGGTTCGCGTCAATTTGCCGCATTTTTTTTGCCGCTTTTTTTTTTGCCCTCTCACCTCAGACCAGCAGATACATGGCTGCCAATCAGGAAGATCTCCCTGGACCACCCCCACACACCCCCTGGACCAAAAAAAAAAAATGTGCATACCTCCCAACTGTCCCTTTTTTGGAGGGACAGTCCCTCTTTTGAGAGCTCAACCCTCTGTCCCTCATTTGTACTGGAAAGTCCCTCTTTTCTCTGCACTGAACAGCCAGAAAAAGAAGCAAAGATTTGAACTTAATTGGCTTTTGGCAGAGAGTCCAGAACAGCTAACAGGTGCAGATAAGATACTTTGTAACACTTTTGACATAAGAAAATAATGGATTTTTCTTTTCCCTTGATCCCCCTCTGGCATGCCACTGTCCAGGTCGTTGCACCCTTTAAACAACTTTAAAATCATTTTTCTGGCCAGAAATGTCTTTTTTAGCTGTAAAAGTTCGCCTTCCCATTGAAGTCTATGGGGTTCGCGAACCGTTCGCGAACCGTTTGCGATTTTGCGCAAGTTCGCGAACGTGTTCGCGAACTTTTTTGCCGCGGTTCGCGCCATCCCTAGCCAACATACCAAACAACAAAGCTATGAACAAACCAGGGGAAATGTGTAACAGCATTCGGACCATTTTGTAATTCTATAACAAGGGAATTTGTTTGGTTGGGCTCGTTTCCAGAAAGATTATTAATGATTTGTATTGGGGTAGTGGGTTTATCATTTGACCTCACTTCACTTGACCTCACTATCACTTGTAAAAAAGAAGTTAATAGATATACTGTATAGCACTGCAGCTGTTTTTATAGCAGACTGTTATACTGTAGATCCAGGTAAAACAATAGGAAACAGCAATAGAAAACCCTACCGTCTGAAGTTTGTCCATTGTTTTTATAGAACATCCAAGGTAGGTACAAATCTGATCCCAGGTAAAGGGCAATTTGTCCTATGAGGATTTCTGTTGCTTTGCATAGAAAGGAAGGTAACTAGTTTGACATAAATATGTCATCAATGATAGCGTGTATTAAAGGGCAAGGAAAGGCAAAGAAATAAAATCCCATTTTTACTTTCTTTAATGAAAAAGAAATCTATCTCCAATATACTTTAATTAAAACATGTGTATTGTTTTTATAAGAAACCTGACTGTGTGCAGTAAAATTCTCCCTTCATTTAGTGCTGTGGATAGGAATTGTCAGACATTCCCTAACTTCTAGCAGGGAAACAATCATACTTATGAACAGCAGAGGGAGCCCCTGCCTTACTTACCAGCCATGAAGAACTCAAGAAGCTTTGTTTGTTGATAATTTATGATGATCCCTAAGAAGCCCAGATCACACTGAGCATGTGTATGTAGTCTAGTCTTGCAAAGATGTATAACAAAGTTACAAGATGACAGCCCCCTGTGGCCAACTTTGAAAGCATAAATCATTTGTTTGATTAGGCTTGTGGTGCAGTAAGTTCATGTTTATGTTTAGTATACAAAATACAGCATTTCTACCCTTATTCTATTTTACACTTTCCTTGCCCTTTAAGAGAAAAATGAAACACTTTTGTAGAGGCCACACTGAAACTGTTTCTCCCTGGTGGCATGACGTTAACTAAACTGAAATCTTTAATTCACTCTATTAAAATCAGATGAAGTAATAACATATGCAAACAATGTAAACATTAAAGTACTGACAATTGTAAGCATTAAAGTGTGGCTCAAGGTG
>CM044443.1:125025248-125046925 GCA_024363595.1 Xenopus borealis | reverse complement strand
ACCTCCCCAGGGAAAACAGACAACATTTAAAGCTAGCTATCAGATCCTAGATTTTAGTTCAATTCACATGAATTGAGTCCCCCAATTCCCCAAAATCAACATACATTTAGCAATCAGCTTTCTCAAGATTGGATTTCAATCATCAGTTATAGACAAAAAAGCACACACTGCCAGGGAATATAGTAGAATAATTTGAGTATATTCCCTGAAATGGCATTGTGCATAACACTATTCAAGAAGGGCAAAACCAGTCTTTAGTTAGTATCTGATCCAAACCTATTCTGCTTGTGCTTTCAAACCCAGTAAGTGGGCTACGGGCTTCGGCCTTCAGCCTATATTATAAGAAAAGGGAACATTTTGGAGCAAAACTTGGCTTCCCTTATAGCAGGGATTCCCAACCAGTAGCTCGTGAGTAACATGTTCCTCTCCAACCCCTTGGATGTTGCTCCCAGTGGCCTCTAAGCAGGTGCTTAATTTTGAATTCCAGGCTTGGAAGCAAGTTTTAATTGCATAAAAACTAAGTATAATGCCAAGTTGAGCCAATCACGGCCCTTATTTGGCACCCCACGGGACATTTTCATGGTTGTGTTGCTCCCCAACTCTTTTTAAATTTGAATATGGCTCACGGGTAAAAAAAGGTTGGGGACCCCTGCCTTATAGTACTTATAGTATACCTATTGTTTTGCAATACAATTGAGTTTGGGCTCTTGTCACTACACAGTAAGGGGCAGATTTACTATTGGTCGAATTTCGAATGAAAAAAAAATTCAAAATTCAACCACGGAATAGTGGGGAATTAAAAAAATTTGATTTCGAATTCAAATTGTTTTAGCGCAATTCGATCAAATTTTTCTTATTCGATCTTAGGGAATGATCCCCATTTCTGTAGGTTTAATCTGGCAAAGTAGGTGATCGAATTTTCGAATATTTGAATAAAATTAAATTTGAATATTTGAATTTGAATATTCGATGGTCGAATTTGCCTAATTTGCATATTGGAAATTGGAATTTGAATCTTTTTGAAAATTCGATCGAATATTCGAATCCCTCATGTAAATTTATGGGAATTTAGTAAATCTGCCCCTAAGTGTGCTTGTCATAGATACAGATAATAATGATAAAGGGAATACCTTCCGTAGTGGCCTCTAATGATACTGCTGTGTCTTCACTTTTAAGTAGGACACAGAGTTATGATCCAAGATGATTATGATTCAATTATATAGTATGAAATGGTCTACTAAAGGTGGAATTTCACACTATAAAAGTGATGTATGGCAACCTATCCATAATTGCAGTTTTTAGTGTCCCAGGTTTTGAACCCCTGTCTTTGGGAAACATGTTAAAGTGGAACTAAAGACAGACAAACAAGTAGAGAATAAATGATGAATGGTTACTGACTATAGACCAGACAGAGACTACTCAGGGGATATGGTGCTTCAAAGTTCAAAGTTTCATGGATAATCTACACCATAGGTCTCCAGCACATCCAGGTTTGTACAGAAGGAAAGGTTGGATACACTTGGGGGTGCCAAACGTTAGGCACCCCCAAGTGATTATAATGACATACCTCAAACCCAGGGGAAATCTGCACCGGCCCCGGGTTATAGAAGCGAGCACCAAGTAGAGATCTTACTTCCGTCTTCGCGCAGCTGTGCATGCGCATTAGAACGAAAATCTGAACTTCAACTTTAAAATTGAATGCGCATGCTTCAGTCCGGGTATAATTCGCAGAAGCGTGAAGACGGAAGTAAGGTCTCTGCGTGGTGCTCACTTCTATAACCCAGGGCCGGTGCAGATTTTCCCTGATTGGAGCACCGGCCCTGGGTTTGAGGTAAATTGCTTTAATCACTTAAGGGTGTCCAATGTTTGGCACCCCCAAGTGTATCCAGTCTTTCCTTGTCCTTTTGCCACAATTCTTTGGAGAGTTGTGAGTTGTGTTACTGTAATCAAAGTCACAGTGGTCTCTAGTTTTTAATGGTGCTAGTTGGATACAAGAACACATTTATTAGTATTGAACTTCCCAAAAATATACCATATATGTTTATTAATATATAATAAATAAAATACAATGTTGTGTTCATAACAGACAATTCCAAAGCTTGTTCTAGTACAGAGTAAGCTAAGCATATCTACAAGTAGTACTGCTCAGCAGTGCAGTGGCACAAAGTTTTCTGGAACAAACTTTCTACCATCTAACCAACAGACACTAGTGATAAAATATGAGCCACGGTTAGTTCCATTTTCTTCCTCCAAATAATTCCGCCCATCCACTGGAACATCTTTTCTCGATATTAACCAATTATCCCAAGTTGATGAGCAACTGTCTCATCCAAGAGGACAGGTTTGAGAATCTTTGCACCACCTTAGGAATAGACAATCTTTCAGGTTTATTTATCTAGTTTCCATGCCTTAGTACAACATGTTGCTCATCAACCCCTTGCATGTTGCTCCCAGTGGCCTCAAAGCAGGTGTTTGTTTTTGAAGGCAAGTTTTAGCTGCATAAAAGCTAATTCGACTTCAAACAGAGTCTCCTGTAGGCTGACAGTGCTACTAATAGCCAATCACAGTCCAAATTTGGCACCCCAAGAACTATGCTTTCCAAATTTCTTTACATTTCATTGCTACAGAAACCCTTGCTTTAGAAATTTAAGCTTGAAAAACAGATATGTTCCACAAACAAATGAAACAACTGCTACATCTCATACCTTAATTACAAAATTAAATACTTTTGGTGTGAGCAGTAAACCAAGAGCAATAGAATCAGTTGATAGCATGAAGTAAGTACCATGGCATCGATGTGTGATCTACAACACGTTATTAAAAGACCTCAAAATGAAATTCTCTTTGTCTCAGATAACAGACAAAAGTTCCTTGGCCAATATCACGATTACTTTAATTCTGTCATCTTTCCTCTGTACTGCAACATTAGAAAACAATACAAGCAGATGGAAGGTATCTATGGTCCTACAGTTCAAACAAGTCTTTGGCATATTGCTGCCGATGAGTTTCACACTCAGTATATACAGTTGTCCAAGTTACCTTGGGTCTTGTGGTTTAGCAAAGTATTAGCAGGCTGGGGATGGGTTAATGTACACTCAGAGGGTCAACCTCCATATGCCGTTTCCTACTTGCGCATTATAGTGTTCACTCTACATTCTTGTTTATTTATGAGTATTTCACGCCATCAGGTCATTCATTGACAATGCCATCAGTATTTCCTGAGAGTTTCAGTAACTAAAAATGTTAACAGCTTTGCAGTCTTCCATGTGGCAGTGCCCGACACATTGCAAAAACCCACAGGTCATGTTATTTCCATTATATTTACATTATACACAGGCACACATCATAATGTCTACAAAAGAGTGCATTTTGTCTATTTACATGCCTATTTAGCTCATGAGACAGTATGAGAATGTATCGCAAAATCAATGTTGTCTCTTCTTTACTACCAGCTCAGTCAGTATGTGGTTTATATAAAATCCAGCCAGACCTCCCCAGCACTTCACTTCTGCAAAGTCATCTCTTCCCCAAACCACATCTCTTTCACATGTTCCTTTTTTTGTGATTTCCCACCAGTTCCCCTTCCTCATCCTATCAGTATGTTGCTTTCTCTTAAACACTCGTGAGTCCCTTGGCACAGGTCCTTAGACCACTTGCTCTTAGTATCGAGAGTTTTCCTCAGCAGCAGTGACCATGACGTCCATCCAGATCCTCATAGCCTCTGGTGTAGGTGCTACCATGCAGAAAAGGCGTTCAAAGGTTTTCAAGCAGAACGTCAGCTTTGGATGAGGACTCTGGAAAGCAAAATATCAAATAGAGTTTTTGTTTTCTTTAAGCTTTTACTTCCTAAGAGGTTACCCTACCGAGGACACTACTGGTACAACACTTTTTTAATACAGTTATATAGTGAATATTCATGGTGAGTATTCACGACCTGGACAGGTGCCTTCTGGTCCAAAAATTTTAGATGCTCACACTCAATTATGTTTGGCAAGTAGATTAATCTGATGTGAAATAAAAGAAACATTGTACAGTAATGGGCATTAAAAGGATTAACATTTTTAATTGTATCTTTGCATCTCCCTAGAGCAGGGGATCCCAACCTTTTTTGCTCGTGAGCCACATTTAAATGTAAAAAAGAGTTGGAGAGCAACACATGCATGAAAAAGTCCATGGGGATGTCAAATAAGAGCTCTGATTGGCTTTTTGGTAGCCCCTATATGGACTGGCAGCCTACAGGAGAGAGAATGTTTGGCAGGAAATCTCTTTTTTATATAACCAAAACTTGCCTCTAAGCCAGTAATTAAAAAATAAGCACCTGCTTTGAGGCCACTGGGAGCAACATCCAAGGGGTTGGAGAGCAACATGTTGCTCGCGAGCTACTGGTTGGGGATCACTGCCCTAGAGCAAAGACTTTAAGGGGCATTTAGATATGCAAGTGCAGTGTGAAAAGTACAGTTGTGGACATACTTTCAGAGTGGAGGTTGATGTAGCAACCTTGGAGCTACTGCCAGGCCCAGAATGATGGAAACTCCAAGATCCCCCATAGTCAATAGAGCCTGGTCTTCCAGCAGCTATAAATACTTTAGGTGGAACCCTACACACTAAAAAGTACTAAAGTCTATGCTAAAAGCATTATTGTGACAGTGACATTACTGATTTTCCCTAATTGGGTCCAATAAAGTTTTTTGATATTTTTGATAGAGCAGCATTGGTTCCAGCGCACGCTCTGATGATTATACCAAGCATCCCATGCAGAAACCCTGAAAGGTCCCCCTTGTTTGGCCTGCAGGCAACATATTACCTTAAAAGCACTCCGTAGGTGATCGTAATACACTTCTTCAATAGCCTGGAAATATATCACACCCTTCAGCTTCTGTTCATCTTTATCTGCATGAAAAGGAGAGAGGATTTTCAGCAAACAATCCATCTAGAAACATATAATGCAAGTGTTTTTGGCCAATGACAGCAAAGGAAATGTGACAGTCAGGTACCTGCGTAATACGCCAGTCTTCTCTTTTGTCTGTCAAACACAAACCACCGTTTCCGCCATGTCTTTATCCGGCCGCCCATCTTCACCAGATAACCTTTACAGCACATGGCATTGACCCTGATGTGGGGGCAGGTTTCTACACTATGGCCTGATGCCTCCAAGTGCGATCGCAGGTCTAAGGGTGGTGGGGAGCTCAGGACAGAAAGGACCTTCTTCTGAAAATATAATTAGACATCCACTTCCATTATACTACTTAATAGATTATTATCAAAATGTGGCACATGGTTCATTAATAATGAGAAGACCTTGATATTTGCAGGGGCCCCATTATTTATATGGTATAAGGTAGGACTGTACAATCTATGGCCCTTCCTTATTGGTTGAAATACAACTTAACATGAACAACTGAAAGGCTGTTTGTTAAATTAGCATCTTGTGCTCCACCCCTATTAGATAAAACCACTTTTTGGTTTTTTTTAAGGCCCAGAATATGCAGGACCTGTGGAAACCTTCATTATCTGGAAACCCCTTAATACCTCTCTGTAGAGAAGAGTAGATCCCCAATATATGGCACACTTACAGGTTCTCCATTGGTCTCTGGCAGGACTGCTTTCTCTGTGACTGGTGCTGGTTCTTCAGTCTTCACCTGGTTCTGACTTGATTCTAAACGTCGGGTCATCTCTTTAGCAGCTCTCTTCTCCTCCTGATGGGGAAACAGTGGGGTTGCTATTTATTTGGATATCTCAAAGACAAAAGGCATATTCTGTAAGCGCATGTGCGCATCTATAGTACAGGCATGGGAATTGTTATCCAGAATGTTCGGGAGCTGGGGTTTTCCATAATTTGAATCTTCTAACCTTAAAGGGCAAGGAAAGGCAAAGAAATAAAATCCCATTTTTACTTTCTTTAATGAAAAAGAAATCTATCTCCAATATACTTTAATTTTAAATTGTGTACAGTTTTTATAAGAAACCTGACTGTATGCAGTAAAATTCTCCCTTCATTTAGTGCTTCTGGCAGGGAAACAATCACTTATGAACAGCAGGGGGAGCCCCTGCCTTACTTACCAGCCATGCAGAACTCAAGCAGACCACACTGAGCATGTGCAGTGCCAGTGTCAGACAAAGATGTATAACAAAGTTACAAGATGACAGCCCCCTGTGGCCAACTTTGAAAGCATAAATCATTTGTTTGATTAGGCTTGTGGTGCAGTAAGTTCACGTTTATGTTTAGTATACAAAATACACCATTTCTAGCCTTATTCTATTTTACACTTTCCTTGTCCTTTAAGTATACGAAAAATGATGTAAACATAAATTAAACCCTGTAGGATTGTTTTGCCTCCAATAAAGATTTTATTTTAGGATCTTAAGTTGGGATTCAGTACAATGTACTCTTTTCTCATTGCAGAGAAAAATAAATATTTATTTTTTATTTTTAATTATTCCTGTAATTCAGAGCTTTCTGGATAATGGGTTTCTAGATAACGGATACACAAGCATATGTGGAGCAAGTGTGTAGTGGCCTACAGATCTAGTATGTATTTATAGAAAGTTCGACCCTTTACTCCCAGCAATAGACTTGAGAAAACACTCAGCATTCAATACCTTCCTGGAAGTCACCCCAAACTGTAAGACTTTTAGTAGGGTTCCCATCTCACCCCTGTAAAGTAGGACACTTCTTCAATGCACATGCAGCAAGTTGGACAGTTCCTTGATCCACACATCCAAGTTGCAGCATGTGTATTCAATGAGAGGAGCAGCTGACACAACAGGTTCCACCACCAAACACCAAAGCTGTCCAGGTTCTCCATCACCACATCCCATTCGGATGCTTTCCAATGGTTAAACATATAAAGAAAAGGAAGCTGGACCCAAGCAGGATTAATGCATTAGTGCTTTAATAATGGGTTCTTGCTAACCCAAAACATGTGTGTTATTAAAGAACTAATGCAGTTATCCTGCTTGGGTCCAGCTTCCTTTTCTTTATATGTTTATTCAGTGAGTGTCCTACTTTAAAGGGGCGAGATGGGAACCCTAATTCTTATAGTTTGGATCACTGCCAGTTGTCCAGTGCTCATTCAGAACTATCTATTGTTTCAAAGATTTATTGTTTCTTTCCCTTCTTCATCTCACTCAAACTTAGGGGGAAATTCACTAAGCGGCGAAAATTCGCTAGCGTTGCCTTCGCTTACGTTCGCCGCACTTCGACAGGTGAATTTTCGCCAGCGCCATGCAAATTCACTAAAGTGCGAAGTTACGCTAGGGTCAGCGAACGGTAGCGTAGTTGCGCTAGTGTTACTTCGCCAGACAAAGAGCATTTACGCTAGCGATGCCTAATTTGCATACGGCACGAATTTTAAAGTCTAATAGAAGTATATGTTACAGCCACTACATTCCACTACACAAGCCCAGGAAACCTTTAATAAATAAAATAAAGTTGTCCTATTGCCCTACATGTGCCCCCTGTATAGTTGAGTTGCCATATGTTAGGAAATGTAGGGGGGAAGGAGGGTAACCCCCCCAAAAAAATCGATCTTTTTCAGACTATCACCCTAGAATAGTAAAACACGCCAGCGTTTTTTTGGAACTTAGAAAAAATCTCCCTGGTCTGACCTGGCGAAGTAAAGTGCTAACGTTCAGGAAAATGCTCATCTTAGTGAATTTGTGTAATTACGATCCTTCGTCAGTTCGCACCTTCGCCTGGCGTATGGGTGCGAAGTTGCGCTAGTCTATCTACTTCACTAGTGAAAATTCGCCAGAGTCGGGGTTAGTAAATTTGTGAAGTTACGACTTGACGTCATGCTGGAGAATTAGCGCTAGCATTAGACGCTTCTCGCTGTAGTGAATTTCCCCCCTAAGGTGGCCATAGACACTACAATTATGATCTTTCCTAGAAAAGATTTTTTTCAGAAAAAAATCGTTCATTTCAATACACATGTGTGGAGCTGAATCGTCAGATATAAAGGTAGAAACTACAGAATTCTATTTGTATCTGACAATTCAGCACTAACAATGGCTGATGTTCAGGTGCCAAATTTACAACCAGCAGGATTAATGAGCTGACTGATATATAGTACAAGTCTTCTGCCGATATTGATCAGCTCATCTCAGCCATACACACATCTAATATAGTATGAAAAATAGTTTCATACAATAATATCTGTTCATGAGAGAGCATATATATATAGAGAGAGAGAGGGGGGGGGGAATAGGGATATCAGGGATATATATGTAGAGAGAGAGAGAGAGAGAGAGAGAGAACACAGGGATATATACATACAGTATATATAGAGAGAGGGAACAGGGATATATATATATATATATATTTAGAGAGAGAGCAAATGGGAACAGGGATACATACATAAAGTATATAGAGAGAGAGGGAACAGGGATAGAGAGAGAGTGAGAGAGAGACAGAGAGAGAGAGAGTGAACAGGGACATATGCATACAATATATATATATTGAGAGAGAGAGAGAGAGAGCGAGAGAACAAGGACACATACATACAATATATATATATATATATATATATATATATACAGAGAGAGAGGCAAGTTCCTTGTTCTTACCAGCCCAATCAGTGCTAAATAGATAAAGATTGGACACACTTTGCATTTCCCTATTCGGCTGAATACTATCTCTGTGTTTTATGGTCCTTGCCGTAAATCAAGTCAGAGATTAATTTGTATATCTACTGACAAGCAAATGGAATGTATCATGTATGAGGACTAAGGGCCCTTACACACGGGCGTTTAACCTGCGCTCCCTTGCGTTCTGTTTTGCTGCGTTCAGCCACAGGGTAGCGCAGGAATAGATGCACTCAATTCTTTTCAATGGGCCTATACTCACACAACCGCATGTAGGCGCCGAATGCAGGTTCAGACACAACATGCTGCATTTTTACTGCGTTCGGCGCCTACTTGCAGTTGTGTGAGTATAGGACCATTGAAAAGAATTGAGTGCGTCTATTCCTGCTAGGGTTGCCACCTGTTCTTGAAAAAAATACCGGCCTTCCTATATATTTATCTTTTTTTCCCATTAACAACATTGGGCTCAGCCACCAAAAATACCGGCCAGGCCAGTAAAATAACGGCCAGGTGGCAACCCTAATTCCTGCGCTCCCCTGTGGCTGAACGCAGCAAAATGGAACACAGGGGGTCGCAGGTTAAACGCCCGTGTGTAAGGGCCCTAAACATCACAAGTGAATTTCAAAGGTTTAATAAAAAAAAGAGCCCCAAATTCAGAGAAGAGCTAAAGACTAAGAAATGTATAAGCAGAATAATTAAGTGTATGGCTCAAAGCCTCAGTGCACACAGGGTCCAGGTGCTGAGTAAGAGAAACGTGTTATTGAGAGAGACGGGTCTGGCCTGATAATTAAAATAGTCCCTGGCATTTCAGGTACACAGAGGCCTTAACAGCCCCCACCAGCCCATTAAATACTGACTTTCTATGGCACCTTATAGCAGCACCTCTGGCATTTGCCAAATCCCACAGATTACCAGTCCGGGCCTGGAGAGAGAAGCAGAGACAGCGCTTGCCAGTGCAATGACAATGGTAGCAACTACTTGCTAATCTAATCACTAGAGACACGGAACAAAAGAGATTAAAACATATACAGTGCGATGTCGTAAAGCTGAGAGATATGAATATACTTACAGCAATATGAACATATAGTTCTAGCACTGGGTGACTCCCATAGGCTGCACCTTTATAGCTGCACTGTAGGGATCCTGCCTTCCAGTCTGACACAGAGAGAGGAACAAGCACCCAACCCTCGCACGACTTCCCCAAAAACCAGAAGCCCAAGCGTAACCATCATGTGACCTGCCTGGAGGCTGCACTGCTGAGAAACCTGTATACAGAGCAAAGCTTGCCTGGAATAGGGCAGAATTCCATGAAAATCTGATTTATTCTTATGCAAGGCAACCGGCAGGTTTCGGTGGAATTAGAAAAAGTACAGCTAAAGGGCTGGTCATCAACTATTAGTATGTGACAGAATGTCCTATTCCTAGCAACTTTGCAGTTGGTCTTCATTATTTATTTATTTTTATTTTTTATAGATTTTGAATTATCTGCCTTCCTCTTCTACATCTTTGCAACTTGCAAATGGGAGCCACTGACCCCGGCAGGCAAAAAAGTATTGCTCTGTGAGCTTACGGTTTTACAGTTATTATTACATTGTATCCATCTTCTGTTCATATTGCAGTCAGCCCACTGCCTGGTTGCTAAGGAATAGAAGACCCTAGCAACCAAATAAGCAAAATCTGAGCAAAAAACTAAATCACTGAAAAACTACCAAAAAAAAACATAAATAAACCAATTGAGCATTGTCTCAGAACTTCAGTTTCCATGTCATACTAAAAGTTAATTTAAAGGTGAACAACCCATTTAAATTGCCCAGCTTGTGGGTTTTTGGAAGCTCCCAGAATCCTCTGCTTGCTGTAAGAAGCAGTAGTGATGGGCGAATTTATTCGCCTGCGGCAAATTCACAGCAAATTTTCGCGATTCACGAAACGGCATCCATAGGCGGACGTGCGCAACCAAAACGAGAAGCGGCGGGTTTTGCGATTTGCCCATCACTAATATAGGGTAGTGATGAGCGGATTTGGGTTTTCCCGACCCGCAACCGACCCTAACCCGCCGTCCCTCAGCCCAGGGCCGCTCCGGCCATGAAGCAAGCAAGCCGGCCCACACATCACTAACACAAAGGCTTTCCCTGACCTCAAGCTTATATTTGGCATGGGGAGCATTACCCTCATCTTACGATTTACTCACCCGAGCCTTCAGTAGTCGCTCTTTCTCCGCCAAGGCCTCTCGCAGCTGCCGCTCTATTTCTGCTATTTTGGGCAACGGTCTGGAAAAATAAAAATAACATCAATTAATTTAAAATAATCCCTGTTAAAGGGGAAGTGGCCCATGAATGTAATCTAAACAGCTTTGCCGCTGGTTTTCATTTTCTCTTTTTATCTAACTATTCCCTTTTTGTTTTTTTTAGTTCAGCCCTTTCCTATTCATTCATCGTGTCATTATTAGGTCTGGTTGTTAAGTCGGCAATAAGATGGCAACTATAGATCTCTTTTAATAAAACAGTCAACCCATAATTACCCATAGCTCAGCTGCAGTGTGGAGATGTCACCTGGAATTTTCTCCCTGTTGGATCCTTTTCTGTCGTCGCCCTGCGGGAGCCGAGTTTGCGTAATCTGCAGATTGGGGCTGATGGCTAGTGCAATCTGGCCACCTGCATTGGTAGAGGACACGGCCAAATGCAATGCAAGCCCTGCGCTTTCCAAGCAGGCTGGAAGGAAAAACATTTAACTGTCACTGGATTTAACTGAGCATGCACTGTAATATTTAATAAAGATATTTCTTTGGGTTTTCCTTTATGATCGTAGGTATAAATATAGACAGGGCTGAATTTAGACTGATTTAACCTTTAGGCCCTGCACCCAGGGGACCCTGCACATTGACATATCTCCCAGCTGCCCACCTCTGCAGTGCTCGTCACACAAGGTGAGATTGTGATGTCACTACAGATGAAATCCCTGGGGATTCATAATGTTAAAGTCTGTACAGGGCTTGTGTTTTCAAATGCTTGGGGGTCACAGTTTGTCATTAAATAATTGGTGGCAGATTGTGCCAAGAAATGCTGGTGGGTAATGGTGCAAAGAGAGAGAAGTGAACAAGCAGCACCACAGTGGATGGCAGCAGCAGAAAAACACCGCCTGACAGTGTGGGACTGGCCCACTGGGGCACCGGTAAAAAAAAAAACCTTGTGGGCCCTGGACCTATTGTCCTAGGCACCTCTGAGTGGTGGAGCACTAGGGACCCGAAACATGGCAGTTGGTAATTTACTGTGCAATGATGGCAGGTAATTATCAGGGGGAGTGGTGGCATGCCAGAGCTGTGGAGCATTGGGGTTGGAAGAATGCAACCAGATTGGTGGGCCCTTGTAGTGAGAAGAGTGCAAATGGAGTGGTGGGGGGGGTGCGACTGGAGCGGTGGGCCCTTAGTTTGCCTGGATTTTCCAGGATTTTCCCACCTCCCACAGTCAGACACTGCCTCCATAGGCCCTCTTGCCTGCTAACCAGCAATACCAAATTTAGTGGGTTTCACCAAAATCATCCTAATCCAGCCTTGCAGTTGATAAGACCAGCTGAGAATATAGAATATTGGGTGGTTGTTATGGGTAACTGCAATGAGACAGTTTAGCTGTTAGATTAGATTGGGGGTCCCCAAATCCAGATCTAAAAAAACAAAGGATTAAATAGTTCCTGTGGGTGCAAAATAATATTTGGGATTGGCTATTTGGTAGCCCCTGTGTGGACTGGCAGCCTACAGGAGGTTCTGTTTGGCAGTGCATCTGTTTTTATACAACTAAAACTTGCCTCCAAGACAAGAATTACAAAATAAGCACCTGCTTTGAGGGCAATGGGAGCAGCATCCAAGGGCAACGTGCAAACAACTTCTAATCAACGTGTTTCTCACAAGTCACTGGAGATCACTGGGTTAGACAGTGAGACCCGGCATCTCTCAGGTACATTAGTATTCCTATAATATGTCCTTTTACATTCATTCTGTATTTCAAGAGACTGTATGCAAACTGCTACACTGATTTCCAGAATAAAACATTCAGTTCATTGCTAATAACTCACTGTTGCCATGGAGAGAAAGTGGACGGTCAGTAGGACGGACAAATGGAGCACTCGCTCTTCTTTTGGGCAAGCTGTTGGTTCTTTGAAGGGTCTAGAAAGAAAGAAAGTATGTATTGAGAAAAGTAATTGGAATGATAATGAGATGGAGATCACAATTACCAAAATCTCTGCTACCTCACTTATGTAGTCAATGATGCAATTCAGTGAATGTCCAATAAGAAATGATTACAGTATATAAACTTGAGATGTTCCAGGATTAAGGGATTAAAGGAATTTTTCCAAATATATCTCAAGACTCTGGTTCCGGTTCTACTAAAAGTGTCTCAATAGCTGACTGCCGTCCATTCTGCAAATAATTCCATTATGAGTCACACCACCATCCAAGGGCTTTCCAGCATGAAGCTAACGTCCCTCTGTTGCTAATTCCCAAATAATTAAAAAGTGTTTAATTGTAAAAGAGGTGGGTTTTTCACTTGTGGAATTACAGAGGGGGGATTAGGCATAAGAGCTATTAATTACACAACAGTATCAGAGAGGCTATAAGTCATAGAACAGAGGGATGGAATGCAGGGCAGGACATGCATGTGGTGCATGGAATGTAGAGGCATATATAATACCTCATTTTTTGCATGAAGTAGGGATGCATCTAAACCACTTTTTGAGATTCGGCCAAACCCCCGAATCCTTCATGAAAGAGTCAGCTGAATACTGAACAGGACAAAAAATAGTGATTTCCCTTCTCACCCCGAATTTGCATATGCAAATTCAAATTCAGTTCAGCCAGGCATGAGGATTCGTCCTTCCCATAAAACAATTTAAAACCTAATCCTCCTGAACCGATTCCTGGATTCAGTAAGAAGTCATGAAAGATATATACTGTACACTTTCTATTCATGTGGCTTTCAAAATCAGTTGTAGTTAGCATGATGGCCACTAGGTGCCAGAAAAGGCAACATGTAAATGATATAAAGGGGACCCCCTTGAGGTCTTTACAGTACTTACTTTTCTAGTGGAGCTTTGTGGCTTCTCATTCTGTCCCTGGTCCTTCCCAGAGAGAGCATTTAGCGACAGAAGTCGGTCTTTCTCCTTCAGAAGAAACACAGATTTAGGCTTGGGGGAATCAATACCCTTACCTGCTAGTCATCAGTAAAATAGGAAACATTCCTTTAGGACAGACACTAGCATTGTTCTTATATTCATATACAGCACAAAGTGACTGCCCAGCCCATAGCACATCTAATCTTTCCCATTATTCCCATTAATTCCCATGTTACGGTACCATTGCTGTAGTGATACCTGATTGAGAGACTGGAAGACTCGAGTATTTTCCTCGCTGAGCTGTTGCCTCTCCACTTGTGCCTGGTCCTCGGCTCCTCTTATCTGCTCCTCCAGACGCAGCACCTTGTCCTAGAGAAAAAGAACCCTTTAATATATAGTCATGGATCTTGTCAGGCAACAACACAGCAGTAATGACAGGTCTCTCTCTGTTCACACACCCCAGGATAGATGATTCTATTTCAGTCTTTACTTAGGCTGTCGGATTTTGGAAACGGCTGAATCAGAGCAATGTGGAACATTCTAACTGAGGATCATTTAATGCCCCAGAAAGTCCAACTTTGTGGTCAAGAGGGCATTTATTGCACCAGACATTGCTACTAGGTGCTACTAGGTGCATTGCTACTAGGTGTAGACATTGCTACTAGACAGCAATAAATCCAGGCTGCCTTCTCACCTTCCTTCTGTTGAGCTCATTCTGATGCTTGGATATCTCCTGGGAGATCTGTCTGTAGGAGGCTTCCCTCTCCTCGTCCCTGCCGCTCTCACTCTCCAATTGCTGGAACTCCAGGTCTTCAAAGGACTTCACTGCAGCCTCCATCGTTTCCGTCATCTAATAGAAAAAAAGGCTGGCACAGTAAAAGCCTGCCCATTTGGGAACTCTGTAATTGTAGGCTTCTACAAAAATAGCCCAGATTAACACCTATTTATTTTGGCGTCAGAACATAAATATACTGAAGTGATAACTCTGCAAGTCAGTGGCTGTTTTGCACTGAACTAAATGCCTGCTATCCCTACTCACCTCCTGTATATTCTTTCTTTGCTGCTCCCGCAAGCTCTCCGGTTGCTTCTCAAGCTGGGACTTGCCCTCAATGATCTTCTGCTCCAGATCCTTGATTTTCTTCTTCTCCTCCCGAAGTCTGAGCTTATCCTGAAGGAACGATACAAACCCAGAGTGAGGTCATCTCCAGGAGTCATTGGTTAAGCACATGCACCAGTGCTAAGTCTTCATCAGATAAGTGTCAACATTTCTGATGGACCTTTTGGGGGTTGAAGTACCAGAGGGACCAAGGTTTGATGGATATGTGATGTTATATGATGTCTTGAGGAATCGTATGGAAAACTTACATAATAATCAGAGGGCCTATAATGAACAGTCTCATGCAAGCAATGTCTAATGAGCATCTTGCAGGGCAGGCGCTACGTGGGGTGTGCCGGGGCTCTTTGATAATTTGCCAGGCATTTATTAGGTCTGCAGTAATAAAATGAGCTGGTGACATCGGTTCAGTGAATTAGCTACTGATGAAAGGACGTTATTCATTAAGTTTAATGTGGATTCCCTTATCACCTTGTCTTTCTCCTCCTGCCATTTCCTCTCCGTCTCTCTCAGTTTCTCATGCAATGATTTTATTAACTCCTCTTCTTTTTCCATTTTCTTCCTTTCTGTCCGCAGCTCCCCTTCCAGCAGGGCCACCTCCATCTCCACCTACATGAGAAAAAGAGAGATTAATAGCCAAACAGTCTACTTACGCAAAGAAACAATGGATCACAAGCAAGGTATCAATGTCAATAAAATCGTATTCCTCTTATTCCCTACCTCTCTTATTTTTAAAGTACACAGAGTAGTGTCCTACAAACTGTGGCTCTGCTTCTGAAATCCATCTGCCAGAGTCCCAAGTGTAGGTAATGGAGCTGTTATCCAGAATGCTCAGGACATGGGGCTTTCTAGATAATGGATCCTTTTATAAGTTGGATCTTCATAACTTATGTCTACTAGAAAATAATTTAGACTTTGAATGAACCCAACAGGCTGGTTCTACTGCCAATAAGAAATAATTAGTCTGGATCAAGTACAAGCTACTGTTTTATATAATAGTTTTTAAAAGTTTGGATTATTTGGATAAAATGAAGTCTATGGGAGATGGCCTTTCCATAATTTGGAGCTTTCTGGATAAAGTGTTTCTGGATAATGGATCCCATACCTGTACCATACATCTCCTTTCTATTTATTTGCAATGGTCAAATGGCCTCCAACACCAGATGGGACCTATGGCGCAAAAATGTATCTTGAACTACACAGGAGATACCGTAGTATATTGTGGGATTTGTTATGTATTTTCAAAATGTACTCATGGTATGTCCAGCTACAGCCATCCTACCTAAGACTGTCAGGGGACCTCTGGGGGTTGTAGCTGGAGCTTGAATTTTTTTAATCAATTACATATTCCACCCTTGGATTAGGGCCCATCCATGCCAGGGGCTATCATTTAAGGTGGCCATACATGCACTGATATTATCGTTGTGTGCAATATTCAGTGTGTGTAGGGTGGGAGATGAGGCGACCGATTTTGGCAAAAGCCTTGGATGCTGGTCGTCTTGTTGGTCAGACAAGATGGACAATTTTTATCGATCATGAAAGCATGCTGTGCAAGACAATATAAGAGCAAACTACTTTTTGTCTACTAAAAAATTGTACAACATCCTTGCAACATATGTCAGGTTCCTTGTTTCCCTCAATCTGACCCCGTGATCCCCCGCCAGTGGCTCATGAGCAACATGTTCCTCACCTCTTGGCTGTTGCCCCTAGTGGCCTCAAAACAGGTGTTTATTTTTGAATTCCAGGCAAGTTCTAGTTGCATAAAAACCATGTGTACTACCTAACAAAGCCTCTTGTAGGCTGATACATAGGAACTACCAAATAGCCAATATAAGCACTTATTTTGCATCAACATTTTTCATGCTTGTGTTGCTCCCCAACACTGAATGTTGCACGAACAACAAAGAAGGTTGGGGACTCTAACCCATTGTCCTATTAAGTTACACAACTGAAACTTCCTAAAAGCAGCACAACCACTTCAGTCAAAGCTATACCAGGAATGTCATCCTAACACTCCCTATGGCCCACATATTCTCAGCCAAACAGTCGATTCCATGCATCAGTGCTACAGAAGCTCTGCCTTCTTGATAAACAAAGTGAAGAGTGTACATAGATAAACAGAAGCTCTGTTACACACTGAAACATTATTTCCTTGGGGTCAAGTGTTGGGGCAGAACAATAGGAAACCATGAATCCAACTGTGCACTGACCTCCTGCACTCCGCTCTCACTCCATGGCTTTTCCCAAGCTCTTTGGTGGAAATGACCTAGCCGAGTGCCGAGGCTGAACGTATAGTTGCACACATGACGGGCTGTGTTTTGTTAAGTTTCCTTATTGTTTTACTGTCACAACACCCACTTTGTGGTGTGCACCTGTTTCAGCCACAAAAGCCCCAAGAGCAGCTGATCCCTCAGTAGAAGGAGGAGTCCGGATGAAACAGATAAATCCTTGTGTTCTACATGGATAACTCAGTATAGAGAGGAAGCCTAATAATAAGAGAGGTCCAACCCACTGCTCTCAATCATAGCACTGAGTTTAGACTGGAGAACAATTCATTTTTCTGAACTTTATTACTTTGATTAGTTTTCCCTCTCCCACCCTCTAACCGTACCCTTTAGTATGACTTGCAGAATTCTTTTCTAAGACGATCTGCAACTGGTCCTCGTTTTTTTTGATTATTTGCGTTTTTGGAATTATTCAGATTTTTGTTCAGCAGCTCTCCGGTTTGGCACTTCACCATCTATCTGGTTGCTAGGGTCCATTTTAACCAAGCGACCAGGCAGTGTTTTAAAAGAAAGACCGGAATATGAATAGAGGAGGGTGTAAATAGAAAGATAAGTAAGAGAAAAAAATAACAATGAAATTGGAGCCTCCCAGAGCAAAAGATTTTTGTTGGCTGCTGGGGTCAGTGAACTCCATTTGGATTCAAAACTATAAGAAATAAATAATGAAGACCAACTGAAAAGTACTTAAAGGGATCCTGTCATGGGAAAAACATTTTTTTCAAAATGCATCAGTTAATAGTGCTGTTCCAGAAGAATTCTGCACTGAAATCCATTTCTCAAAAGAGCAAACAGATTTTTTTATATTTCATTTTGAAATCTGACATGGGGCTAGACATATTGTCAATTTCCCAGCTGCCCCAAGTCACGTGACTTGTGCTCTGATAAACTTCAATTACTCTTTACTGCTGTACTGCAAGTTGGAGTGATATCACCCCCTCCCTTTCTCCCACTCAGCAGCCTAACAACAGAACAATGAGAAGGTAACCAGATAACAGCTCCCTAACACAAGATAACAGCTGCCTGGTAGATCTAAGAACAACACTCAATGGTAAAACCCATGTCCCACTGAGTTCCATTCAGTTACATTAAGAAGGAAAAACAACAGCCTGCCAGAAAGCACTTCCCTCCTAACGTGCTGGCACAAGTCACATGACCAGGGGCAGCTGGGAAATTGACAAAATGTCTAGCCCTATGTCAGATTTCAAAACTGAAAATAAAAAAATCTGTTTGCTCTTTTGAGAAATGGATTTCAGTGCAGAAGTCTACTGGAGCGGCACTATTAACTGGTGTGTTTTTAAAAACAAAAACAAAAAAAATCCCATGACAGTTTCCCTTTAAAAATAGGCCATTCTATATCATACCAGAGTTAGGGAACATCTACTACAGCTCTGGGGGATATTTTATCAACATGACAGCGGTCCTTTGATCAGTCAGAAGCTTTATAACTTACCAATTTTTTTAAGACAGTTGAAACAAAAAAGAAGGATATTTCTGTGGCACTTGAACCTCTCAATTGTAACTAAAGTGAACTCCCCGTTCATCAAAGTGAGAGCATTTGGCTCCTCTCTGAAAGTCAATCAGAAATCTAATTCTTAGTTCTCATTCGTCAAACACAATGTAATGGGTCCCAGATGTGCGGGAGCCGTGCTGTGGCTTTATGTGTGTATATTATACAGGGAATGCTTCCTCTGGCTGTGTATGGAAATGGAAAAACCCTGAAAGAGACACTATCATCAAACAGTGTTTGTTTTAGAATTAAAACAATGTATAAGGTTTAGTGAATGAGAACAGAATTGCGAAATTGTATTTACTTTTTGAAAAAGCAAGAGCTGCTGCACATCTTATGCACAGTGTCCTGGGTCTCATTAAGGGGGTTGTTATCCTTTGAGCTAAGGCTCAGGCCAAACAGGCGACAAATCTCCCCGAACCGCTTCCCCCTGCCTTCCAGCGTCTTTAATGAATAATCGCCTGCACCTATTCACACGCGGCTCTGCGCTTTCCCGAAATTGCCTAAGGAGGTAACTTCGAGCGACTTTGGAAAAGCCAGCGCCGAGTTTGAATAGGCGCAGGCAATTATTCATTAAAGACACTGAAAGGAAGGGGGAAGCAGTTCTGGGAGATTTGTCACCCTTAAAGGGGTTGTTCACCTTTGAGTTAACTTTTAGTATAACGTAGAGAGTGATATTCCGAGACAATTTGCAAATGGTTTTCATTTTTTATTGTTTGTAGTTTTATAGTAATTTAGATTTTTATTCAGCAGCTCTCTAGTTTGCAGTGTCAGTTATTTGGTTTCTAGGGTACAAATTACCCTAGCAACCCTGCATTGATTTGAATAAGAGACTGGAATATGAATAGGAGAGGGACTGAATAGAATGATAAGTAATAAAAAGTAGCAATAACAATACATTTGTAGCCTTACAGAGCATTTGTTTTTAGATGGTGTCAGTGACCCCCATTTGAAAGCTGCAAAGAAACAGAAGAAAATTGCAAATCATCAAAAAACAATGAAAAATAAATAATGAAGACCAATTGAAAAGTTTCTTAGAATTGGCCCTTCTACAATATACAAAAATTTTACTTGAAGGTGAACCACCCCTTTAAAGAAGAGGCGATTAGTCGCTAGGCGACAAATCTTCTCAAATCTTCCCGTCTGGCCTTACCCTTAGGGTTGGGGCAGATTCAGGGAGATTTAGTCAACTAATCGCCTCTTCTGTGGGGCGACAATCTCCCCGAACTGCCTTCTGTCTGCTTGAATGAAGAATTGCCTGCGATAATGCACTCACTCGTGTTTCCTCACTAGCACATTGGCGCAGGCGATTCTTCATTCTTGGCGCAGGCGATTCTTCATTCAAGCAGACTGAAGGCAGTTCGGGGAGATTGTCACCCCGCAGAAGAGGCAATTATTCACCAGGCGACTAAATCTCCCCGCCTGCCCCAATCCTAAGACAGGGCCCGGCAGGACACCGGGCCCCGACCCTCATGGGCCCCCACCAGGCCA
Source organism: Xenopus borealis (assembly GCA_024363595.1). Taxonomy (NCBI): domain Eukaryota; kingdom Metazoa; phylum Chordata; class Amphibia; order Anura; family Pipidae; genus Xenopus; species Xenopus borealis. Next base: position 125,026,842 of record CM044443.1, on the reverse strand, counting down.
GACCCCCTCTCCCAACCCCAATGAATTTGAGAAAAAATTAGTGATGCACTGCACCGGGCGCACATGCTCAGTGGTGTGCTGCATCTGGCGCCGAGCAGAGATGTCAACACGCGCACTCCAGGCGGCGCTTCAATAGAAGAGGAGGGGATGCCGGGGGAGAGGAAGGGAGGAGTGGGACTGCAGGGGGTGCCCTGGACAGCCGGAGGGGGGCCCCCCAGTCCGACCCTGCCCTAAGAGGTAGAGAGTGATAATTCTGAGACAATTTGCAATTGGTTTACATTTTTATTATTTATGGGTTTTGAGTTATTTAGCTTTTTATTGAGCAGTTTGCAATTTCAGCCATTTGGATGCGGGGGTCCACATTTCCCGAGCAACCTAGCATTGTGAATGAGAGACTGGAATTGGAATAGGAGAGGCCTGAATAGAAATATGAATAGTAAAAAGTAGTAATAACAATACATTTTTACGGAACATTTAAGGAGCATTTGTTTTTAGATGGGGTCAGTGACCCCATTTAAAAGCTGGAAAGAGACAAAAGACGAAGTCAAATACACGTATGGGATCCATTATCTGGGAACCCGTTCCAAATTACAGAAAGGATGTCTTCCATAGACTCCTTTATAAACAAATGATCATAAGTTTTGCAAATAATTTCCTGTTTCTCAGTAATAATAAAACAGCAGCTTGTACTTGTTCCCCACTAAGATATAATTAATCCTTATTGGAAGCAAAACCAGCCTATTGGCTTTATTTATTGTTTTTCTAGTAGACTTAAGGTTTGAAGATCCAAGTTACAGAAAAATCTGTTATGTGGAAAACCCCAGGTCCCGAGCATTCTGGATAACAGGTCCCATACCTATAATTCAAAAACTATTTAAAAAAAAAATAATCAAGACCAACTGAAATGTTGCTTGAAGGTATTCTGGAAGGCTACAATACTGCTTGTTGTCTAACCAATAAGCCTGTGGGCCAAAAAGACCGATGCCGTATGAGTGGCCGTATACGGCATGACTATCTTTCTGTTGAACCGTTCATTGGGTTCATTACATTCAGCCAACATACCATGGTGCACCTGCAGATTACATTTTCCAGGGAGTGGAGTAACTTCCTGGGGTGTTTGGGGTTTGATCACACCCAGGCCCACCGGAGCCTCAATAAATCTTATTTAGTCCTGTCGGTGGATAGGTGGATAGGTACCTCACTGTTTCCAGCTAAATCAAATCAACCAACATATATAATACAATGATAGCCCATCCTAATGTTATTGATACAGTTATGGGACCTCTTATCCAGAATTCTTGGTACCTGGGGTTTTCCGGATAACAGATCCTTCTATAATTTGGATCTTCATGAACATTTTGGAAATAGAAAGAGAGGGGGAAATTATTTGCTGCATGGAGAGCAGCATTTTTTTGGCCACACCCCCTAATTATCATGTTCATTTTTCAAAATTTAGCAGGTTATGAAAGTTTGAACATATTTCAGTGTTTTTTTTTTTTGTTTTACAGCTATTACAGTTTTGCTAATGAAGGTGAGTTGCCCTTTAAAGGACAAGGAAAGTGTAAAATAGAATAAGGGTAGAAATGCTGTATTT
>CM044443.1:125004525-125023366 GCA_024363595.1 Xenopus borealis | reverse complement strand
GCTTGGCAGTAGATGTTCCGTTTTGGACAAAATGGCTGGCAGCGAAAGGGTTAAGCTACAATTGTTTCTTTGTTTATCTTAAATTGTTACAAATATATCTATAAGTGCACCTGCCACATATTCTCTCTGCCTAAAGCCAATTAGGTTTTCAAACCTTTGTATCGTTTTCTGGCTGTTCGGTGCAGGAGATCAAAGAAAAAGTGGGGGACATTTCAGTAACAAACTGGGAATGGGACAGTTGGGAGGTATGGTCTAATAGAAAATAACATAAACTTTAAATAAGTCGATAGGCTGGTTTTGCTTCCAACAAGTGATGGGTGAATTTATTCACCAGGCGCGAATTCGCAGCGAATTCCTGCGATTCACCGCAAATTTGCTGGTGTAAAAAAAAAAAAACGAGTCACGCGCCGAAAACGACGCGCGTCAAAAAAAACTTGTTTTGCAAATTTTTCATGAATTTCGCTGGATATATATAATTTTTTGGCGAAGCAAAACGGGATAGATTCGGCCGTCACTGCTTCCAGGATTAATTATATCTTAGTCGGGATCAAGTACAAGCTGCTGTTTTATTATTACACAGAAAAAGGAAATCATTTTTAAACATTTAGATTATTTGGATAAAAATGGAGTCTAAGGGAGACGGCCTTTCTGTAATTCGGAGCTCTCTGGATTAGGGATGCACTGAATCCACTATTTTGGATTTGGCCGAACCCCTGAATCCATTGTGAAAGATTCGGCCGAATACCGAACCGAATCCAAACTCTAATTTGCATATGCAAATGAGTGAGAGGAAGGGTAAAAGCCAACTGTGCGAGAAGCGCGCGGTAAAAAAAATTTTTTTTACTTCCTTGTTTTGTGACGAAAAGTCACATGATTTTACAGATTCGGATATGGTTCGGCCGGTCACAGGGGTTCGGCTGAATCCGAATCCTGCTGAAAATGGCCGAATTCTGGCTGAATACCGAAACACACAAAGCAAACAGAAGCAACACCAGCGTCTCACACTTGCTCTAACACACAAGTGGGTCAGATTTCAATAAGTCAGTAGAGATTAGGGTTAATTCTAAGCGCTGGCACACAAGTCAGTGGGATGAGTAGCTAGTGGGAATGTATAGTCGTGTTTATGTTGCAGCATGGGAGAATAAAAGAATGCTGGCGGCAGCCCTGAGCTAAGGTGGGGACACTGTGGGTGTGTAATGACACAAGTACCGCAAAATAAACAGCCTTTTAGGTGTCAGGAAGGCAGAGCCACAAATAAAGGCCGGGGCCTCCTTCATGTTTGCTAGAAATTGCCTGGAACTGTGACAAAACAACCACAGCACCACAATTATTAACCCAGTTCCCCAGGCTTCTGAGAAACATCTGTGTCCCAGGGGGGGTTATGGGGTATTTTGGGCTTATTTATACTTATATACACAGGCACGGGGTCTGTACTCGACTCTGCACCTGATATCAATTCATTTTTATTTAATTCAATCACTTTGGCCCGATGCAAATATCAGCCTTTGTTATGTGGCTCTATAATAAAATCCCGGCATCCTCCTACGTATTCACCTGCAACAATAACAACAACTGGAAACCGAATTCTTTGCTTTCCTTGGATGCGCTGTGTTTTAATGAATTTCCCCTGGGATATTCACTGCTAATTCTGAAGGTAGTGTTTAAAGGGCAAGGAAAGTGTAAAATAGAATAAGGCTAGAAATGCTGTATTTTGTATACTAAACATAAACATGAACTTACTGCACCACAAGCCTAATCAAACAAATGATTTATGCTTTCAAAGTTGGCCACAGGGGGCTGTCATCTTGTAACGTTGTTATACATCTTTGCAAGACTAGACTACATACACATGCTCAGTGTGATCTGGGCTTCTTAGGGATCGTCATAAATGATCAAAAAACAAAGCTGCTTGAGTTCTGCATGGCTGGTAAGTAAGGCAGGGTCTCCCCCTGCTGTACATAAGTATGATTGTTTCCCTGCCAGAAGTTAGGGACCGTCTGACAATTCCTATCCACAGCACTAAATGAAGGGAGAATTTCACTGCATACAGTCAGGTTTCTTATAAAAACTGAACACATTTTTTAATTAAAGTATATTGCAGGTCCCCTGTCCCTCCTCTGACTCAGGCGTGCTCAGAAAAGGGAAAACTGTGGGTGCCTGCTGCTCCAGATTAGTGATGGGCAAATTTATTTGCGGTGAATTCCTGCGATTCACAGAAGGGGAATAAATTTGTGAAACACCAGAAAAATTTCGCCTCATCTCCTTTAAATTGTTTTTTAAAAGTATCTAAGTGCACCTGCCATGTATTCTGTGCTCTCTGCCAAAAGCCAATTAAGTTTTAGAAACCTTGTATCTTTTTCTGGCTGTTCAGTGCAGGAGACCAAAGAGAAAGTTGGGACATTTCACTAACAGTCCAGGACTGCAAGTTGAGTGTCAAAAAGAGGACTGGGACCGTTGGGAGGCATGATGGGGCCCTGACTAGTGCTTACTCTCTTTATGGACAATAAATTGAAGCAGTTGCAGAATGCCAGTGATCATTTGTCAGTTACAAGACGACACATTATCCGTCACATGATCGTACAGTCGGTTTCCTGATTATCAAACGATGATCAAGTGTATCAGATGCCCCAAGATGCATTTCCACTCATCTTAAAGGAGCAGTTCAGTTTAAAAGTGGAACTGGGTAAATAGATAGGCTGTGCAAAGTTTTAAAAAAATGTTTCTAATACAGTTAGTTAGCCAAAAATGTCATCAATAAACCCTGGAGTGACTGGATGTGTAACAAAGAACACAACACTGCTTTCTGCTTTTTATCTCTGCAAGGACTCAATGTAAAGCCAAAAATACAGTTTGGACAAAACAAAAGAAAATATCCTTCTAAGCAACCTTCCAAAGAAATATCCCTGGTTCTAAAGGTATCTGCCTGTCTCTTCCTGCACTGGTGGTTCAGACTCTTGAAACATTATCAGCAGAAGTCATTTCCCCTGGGTGCAAGACAGGCCTGCTAATAAACTAGCTTCTGCAGCATGGTTTCAGAACCAGCAGTGCAGAGGCAAATGGGCAGGCAGACGCTGCTTTCTAAAGCAATTATATCTACAAATAACTTTAAAACAACAATGGAAAGGTGTAAGGAGTGTATATTGAAAACGTTGCTGACAATATTTAATTTGTGTAAGGTAAAATTTCATTTTTAGGTTTATATCCCCCTTTAATGTACATAAGTAAAAACAGAAAAGTGTAGCAGCCACAGGGGAACTGATTTTCTGTAAATAAAAAGTCTTCCTGTAAAAGCGCTAAATACCGGTTTCAATGTCTGTCATCTACCAAAAGGCCCACCCCTTCCCGACTGCAGTTTCGTTCCTCCCCTCAGGGCGTGGGGTCTGGAAATACAGGTTTTTCGGGATGCAGGGGTGACTCTGATGCAACGCGATTTGTACGGGACAGGTCAGGAATGAAACCAAAACACAGAAGAATGGTGAAGAGAGACGGGAATGTGTAAATCAGAGAGGGAGAAGGGTAACAATAAGAGATATACTATGATGCTATATAATGAATCCCCTGTGATTATTAAAGGAGAACCAAACTCTAAAAATGTATATGGCTAAAAATGCCATGTTTTATATAGTGAACTTATTGTGCGAGTCTAAAGTTTCAGCTTGTCAATAGCAGCAATGATCCAGGACTTGAAACTCGTCACAGGGGGTCACCATCTTGGAAAGTGTCTGTGACACTCACATGCTCAGTGGGCTCTGAGCAGCTGTTGAGAAGCTAAGCTTAGGGGTCGTCACTAATTATCCAGCACAAAAAGAAGTTGGTCTGTAATATAAGCTGATGCTACAGGGCTGATTATTAAATTCTGATGCTAATTGCACTGGTTTCTGTGCTGACATGTAGTAATTATCTGTATTAATGACTAATCAGCCTTATATTGTGACTATCTTTCTATTACACTTAGGGTTGCCACCTTTTCTTGAAAAAAATACCGGCCTTCCTATATTTATCTTTTCTTCCTATTAATAATATTGGGATCAACCATCAAAAATACCAGCCATGCCGGTAAAGTAACCTATGTGTACTGCAGTGGCGGAACTAACGGGGGAGTAGGGGGTGCGATTGGGCCAGTCACTGTAGGACTGGGTCACCAGGGGTCCACCATAAAACCTTAAACCAAGGGTCCACTCTCAGTACTAATATTCTTCATCTCCTCAATCAACCTCTATTCTCCTAGTTTGTTTTCTTTACATACTATAATCAATTATTCCATCTATTTAGCCTTTTTGTTCTCATAGAAATAGGGAATGGCCATCTCTCGCACCAGGGACCCCTCCAGTTACGTTACTGGGTCCCTAAGCTCAGCAAGTGACAGCAGCACAGAGCATGTGAATCAGTGAATCAGAAAAAAAGATGGGGAGCTACTGGGGCATCTACTGGGGAGACACAGATCTTTACTGCTAAGGGTTGGGGCAGACGGGCCTCTTCTATGGGGCGTCAATCTCTCCGATTTCCACATTCGCCCGAAGTTGCGTGACAAGGTGACTTCGTAAAATGAAGCGCCGCGAGTGCAGACGGATAGCAGGATGAAGGCAATTTGGGGAGATTGTCACCCTGCAGAAGAGGAATCTGCTCATCTGTCCCAACCCTAAAGGGCTGTGGTTGCCTTGGGCTGGTACACAAGCACAAAACATCATGTACAATATTTCTACCTACTTCTTTAGTTAGGCTTTAGTTCTCCTTTAATAAAGAAAATGCACTTGATGTTTACATTAGAATTCCTACAATGTGATGGGCATGTGTCTAACGCTTAAGGGGTTACACCAAACAGGTATCCAGTGACCCATATAATATTGTTGAACTAAAACACTAGAACACAGCACATCAGCTCTAAGTGGACGCTGGGAGTTGATAGTAAATCAGATGGGTAGCAAGGTGCCCATTATTGACTTATGCACTTGCAGGCCACACCTCTCAGTGGTCCACAACCAGTGACTCATGAGCAACATGTTGCTCACCAACTCCTGAAATGTTGCTCCCAGTGGCCTTAAAGCAGGTACTTATTTTTTTAATTTCTAGTTTGGGGGCAAGTTTTGGTTGCATAAAAACCAGTTGTACTGCCAAACAGAGCCTCCTGTAGGCTGGCAGTCCACATAGGGGCTACCAAATGGCCAATCACAGTCCATAAAGAAACTTATTTCATGCTTTTGTTGCTCTCCAACTTTTTTTTTACATTTGAATATGGCTCAAAGTTTAAAAGAAAGGTTGAGGATCCCTGATTTAGGTAATATAGTTCCAAATATCGGGTCCCAACAGGTGACACAGCTAACCAGGAAATTGGGTGGGGGTTCAAGGGAATCAAGGGCATGTCTGGCCATAACAGGGCATGGTTGGGGTAGATCAGGAGCATGGTCTAAACTGTACTGCAAGTAAATATCTCATTGGTTGGGTACTAGAGACTTACTAACCACTTACTACTTAGTTACTTCTAACCCCCCTCACTGCTCCTTACTTGGCCCCCTGTTCCCCTGGGTTAACCCCCCCCCACACACACAGAGCAGGGGTCTGTACCTCCTATTGCTACACCACTGCACACAAACGACCACTCAGAGGTCAAAACACTAGTCACAACTGCCAGCTACTTCCTATTGACTCGACTTGAAAGTATCCCCCTTATGACACTTGTGGTGCCATGAGAAATGGTTCAGCATACTCGGGTAATACCCAACACTACTGTTGGCAGCTAGTGTAGAAAAGCCATTTCTATTTTTACCAAGGGCAGTTCATACCAATGGGGCCCATAATGCTACAATCTGATCAAATCCCTGATATTGGTCCAATAGATACTATTTTGGACTCATAGTTGGGTCAGTAAGCTATTTCCAGAATTTCCAGTAACTAAAACTGCACATTTTGTTGTTGAAAATAATATGATTGTGATGGCCGAGCATCACTTGCACCTCAGCATGCTCTGGTGAGTTAAGATATTTGGGACTGCTGATACAAAGAGACTCATGGGGTGCAGATTAGTCCTACATGTTACCTCTATGTTCAGCTCCCTTCTCTGCAACTGCAGCTCCCGCATGTTCTGTTCCAGCTTTGAAATATGGTTCATGACCTTCAGCTGCTCAGCCTCCAGGCACCTCTGAACTGCATTGCCAATGGTCTTCCCCCGCTGGGGAAAAAAGCAAGAAATCAAAGACATTTAAAACCATTGTATAAGCTCTCCATGAAGGCATTCTACTCTCAGACTACACCCACCCTCTCTCAGAATGGCTACAGTGTTGGGGAATTTATAAGATTGGCCATATCAGCACAGCTGTGTTAGGAGGTCCAGGCTTGGAAGGATACACTAGGTCCAGACCATCGTGGTTTCCCACAGAGCAATTATAGGTATGAAACAATTGGGCTACCTCAGTAACTCACCATATATATTTACCACTTATCAGTGAAGACAGCATCTGTTCCTATAATAGCAGTGTAAAGTATTATAGTAACAGTGGGATAATAGTCTCTGGGAAGGGAGTGTGACTGTGGGATAGCAGGTATAGTAGGGAGAGATTGTGCCTATAGTAACAGTGGGATAAGACTCTCTGGGAAAGGACTGTGATTGTGTGATAGCAGGTATAAAAGCTATATTGTTTGAAGAAAAGAACAAAGTTCTGTTTCCACTGCAGAATAAGGAAGTTCAGCGTATATCTTTGAAACACAAGAACAAAGGAGAAGCAGAAGAAGTAAAAACTTAAAAAAACACTGACTTACTATGTATATTTTTATCTTTTTTTGACTGTGGGATAGCAGGTATAGTAGGGAGAGATTGTGCCTATAGTAACAGTGGGATAAGACTCTCTGGGAAAGGACTGTGATTGTGTGATAGCAGGTATAAAAGCTATATTGTTTGAAGAAAAGAACAAAGTTCTGTTTCCACTGCAGAATAAGGAAGTTCAGCGTATATCTTTGAAACACAAGAACAAAGGAGAAGCAGAAGAAGTAAAAACTTAAAAAAACACTGACTTACTATGTATATTTTTATCTTTGTTTTTCATGTAAAGCAGCCCCAAGGCTTATATTTATTTGTAAAAATGCTGACTATGAAGATGTCTGGCCATGAATTGGTTAATGGTGTTGGGATTCATTCGGGGTGTCAGGGTGACATCACCCAGGGCACAGGCAGAAGTCAGAAGAGATATGATGAAGTGTTTACTTTAAATATACATATTGCACATTCCTGTTTTCATTAACATAAAGCTTTACAAGGCTTTGAAAGCTCTGGGTTTTCACAGGGTACATTATTTTATATTTTTATAGGTGCAGCTCTATTTTCAAGCCTATCCCAAGAATGAAACATTAACGTGAATGAATCAGGTATATATGAAATAAATTACTTAATCTCAATTAGAGAGTATAGTTGGTTTCTCTGTAAAACATGTTACTATAATACAATACACCCTAAATTGTTTCCCCCAGGAGCCCCCTGGCTCCAGATTATTGCTCCGCCCCTCGTTATCACTCTGTCACTTGTAGAGTTCAAAGACGTCAGCAGAAAGCGTGGTGCTCAGATAAACTTTACGGTTGGTCTTGCTCTATCCCAGGCCTGTCCTACCATAAGCACCTTATACAGCCAGGGTGACACCATTAATCTCAAAGTGCTGTTCAACAGCTTCTCATATCTAGGAGGCCACTGGTCTCACATGATGGAAGTTTTTTTAACTCTCAACTATTTCTAAATGTGTAGAACGTTCCCTCATTCCACTTCCTAAATCAGATAAACGCAGAATGTCCAGTTGTGGTCTCGTGACTTCACTTCAGTTTCCTATTTTTAGTTATATACTTTGGCCTTTTTGCAGGAGTGGCCTTGGAACCTTAGCTAAAATACAAATGTGGCTGGATTAGAGAAGGCATTTTCACTGGATACGTTCCTAGGTTAAAGGGCCTCCTTGGGGGGGAAAAAGGTTCCTCCTGTGATGATACTCACCTGGGCAGGTGCACTCTCTGTGCTGCTGGATTCCTCCTCATCGGTACTGTCAGTCACACGTCCACCCTCGGAGGATACAGAATCTCTTTCCACTTCCTCTGCCGGGAGCTCGCACCGACAATCCTCCTCACTCTTTCTCTCTGGGGACATAGGTTTGGTTTTCTGGTTGACTGGCTCCCGGGCGACTGGAAGCTCTGATTGGCCCAGGAGGAATCCTGGGTTTCCTACAACCATGAGTTATTGTGGTAGGCCCTCTGTGTGGAAAGTGAAGGGGAGTTAAGAATTGAGCACTAGAATTTATTCTTACATTTAATAGCTACAGCTTCGGACTGTGGTACAGTAGCTATTTAGATGGGCAATCAATGACTTTTATGTCAACCCCAATAGAAGACAAACTGAATCTCCTCAAGTAAAGCTTCTCTCTTTTACTGACTATACCCTGCAGGTGTGGGAACATAAGGTAGACTCCTTTACCCAATCACCATGATTTTCTTGACATTCTTCTTTAGATATGGCCACAAAAGTCACTTTCTTCTCTTACCTATGCTACTTTTCTTGACTTTGGCAGCGTAGCCATTCTTGTCTTTATATGGTCATGTAATGTAAATAGTTACTTCTCGTTCCTACTTTCAACTCTTCTTGCCTAACCCTTGCAGACCAAAGGTAATATCCTCCCTTATCAAGATAACATACTTTTCTCTTACGGACTCTCCCCTGCAAATATGAGCAGGTAAATTGGTTTACTCTCTTACCAAGATAACATACGTTTCTCTTACGGACTCTCCCCTGCAAATATGAGCAGGTAAATTGGTTTACTCTCTTACCAAGATAACGTACTCTTCTTTTACTGACTTTCTCCTGCAAATATGAGCATGTAAGGTGGTTTCCTCTCTTACCCCCTTCTCCCCACAGTTACGGGAACATAAGATAATTTGTCAAATGAGCTTCACTGAGGAATGTTGCTCCAGTTGGAACAACTCATGCAACTGGCATTAACATGAGAAGACCAAGAACAAAATGAAAAATAAAACAAACTAAACCTTCTAAGAAAATGATGAGCTTCAAAAAAAAGTACCCTCACTGATTTAAAGATTCTTTACCCTGCAGATTTGTATCAGGGGATTTCCTTTTAGTTCCAAGAGGACATTCTCAATGATCTGTGAATATGCTGATCCAGCAACAAGTTATGGGAATACCCACAGGCAACAAGTCACGGTTACATTAATAGTTATAAAAACCATGTGCCAAATTCATCATTAAAAAGATATTCCGGTACAACCTTTAAAGCTACTATTCTAGGGACTTCCCAAGGTTCCAGGATCTTTCTCTTCCTCTCTCACATGTCTGACATAGCAGGTTCTCCTTTTAGCCAAACTAAAAATAATGGCAATATTGTGACTTGCTTTATTATAAATTAAATGTCACAATTGGCATTAAAGATCCCAGGATAGAACAATGTGCCATTAACCTAGAGCTGTGGCCCCCAACCAGTGGCTCATGAGCAGGAGCTTATTTTTAAATTCTTGGCTTTAAGGCAAATTTTTATTAGAAAAAAAAACAGGTGTACTGCAAAACCTTGAGACTAAAAGTCCACATAGGGTCTACTAAAAAGCAAATAACAGTCCTTATTTGCCTCCAGAAACTTTCTTCATGTTTGTAAATCTTTGTAAAGTTGAATGTGGTAAAAAAGATTGGAGACCCCTTAGACTAAATAAACAGGACTGAACGGCATTTGACTCTCAGATAAGGAAGTAACTTATTAAAAGGTTTGGTCAGTTTCCCTCAGTGCTCCTGGGGAGCTAGGGGGAGATATCTAGGCCATAGATAAAATAATTAGATCATAAATGTAAGATTCATATGGTAACAAATATCATTTGCCATTCTTGGTGCTGTATTATGATCACTCGTGCAAGGCCAACATTGGATAAGCCATATAATATACTGGGAAGACTGGGAATAATTTCCCATCGGGAGGTCTTCATCTAACGAGATTTTTAGACCTTCTCAGTAGACATCTGCTTTGTTCAGCCCAACTTGATCTGCCCCCTAGAGCGGCTCCCTCAATTCTTTGCAATTTTGACTTTCATGATGTCTGAATCTAAAGCAGGTGATTATACTGTAGCTCAGTAACCCTGATATTCCACCCAATGAAAGGCATGGCTCTGGTGCTCTATGCTACTAAATGCACCATGGAGTTTTGGGATGCCAATATGATGACACATTTCTCTTCCTACTATTCTGGCCTTTGTGTTCAACAATCGAAAGCAAAGACAACAAAAATAACATTTGTCCACCTATAACTCAATTTATTTATTTATTTTTACTCTTTTCATAAAACAGATAACCAAGTTTCATGGTTCGTGTCCCCAAAGATCTGCCTTGGTCTGGAAATATTTAGATCTGTGTATATAGCAATGTACAAGTGCACTCTGCCATACAACACAAACTCACGTTCCAGCATTTAACTTTTAGGAATGTGTGTTATCATGCAAAATATATCCGTGCAACAGCAAACAGTTGCCTAATAATAGTCATAAAAAACTACATTAAGCACTTCTCTTTGCTTTCTCACACCAGCCACCATTGTAATAGTCAGCTCAACCTCATCCATGCAAATATACAATTGCACCTTTCACGACACACCTATCCATTGTATGTCAGGCTGAACTAGTAAGAGTATTTTGTATGGTGATCATACAGTGCTGGAATATACAGATATTTATATACCTGCGTAATCCTCAGTTTTATTCTGAGACACCTGACCAGTCAAAAATCAACAACTTTTAAGGTTGTGTTTAAGGTTTTTAACTTCAATGTTCCTTGATCACTTTTGTTTTTCTTGTTGGTTTTACTTTGCACATTTAGATTATTGTGATTATTTATAAATATTAATAAAATCTGCCTTCTGCCACTAGGGGGAAAATTGAAATCCTTGGACAACGGCATTGCTGCAAAAGCTTCAGATATCATTGAAGGCCTTAAAACTTAAACTTCTCTTTAGTTGATTAGGCAGGTGGCAGCAAACTGCCATAGTGTCAGATAATAACACATGCTTGGCATCAATGCTTGCTCTCTAAATCTTAATAGGATTGCTAATGTCTAAATTTGATTCATGGCTCTTTCCATTTGAACTTTCAAAAGATAAAAGTTCTGGTCTCATCCCAACCAAAAGAAGACATGGTGACATGAGCAACAATGGAGGATCAAGCTGCTCCATTAAATATTCAGATCCAAAATCTCCCTTGGGCTCCTCTTTTTGTTCATTGGGACACAACAGCTGCAAGATAGGAAAGTCACTGGCACTAATGTTGGACTCTTAAACAGTAACAGCAAAAAATGTAGTAATTAAAATAGAATGTATTGTTACCACGCACTGGTAAAAGTTATGTGTTTGTTTAAGAAAGACTTGTTAATATAAACAAGCTGCTGTGTCGCCAGGGGGTTGCCATTCAAGCTGAAAAAAGGAGAAAAAAAGGAGAAAAGTTGCAGGTTACTTCTGTTATCTTCTGTGTATCCTGTGTTTGAATGGCTGCCCCCATGGCTACACAGCAGCTTGTTTATATAAACTATAGTAGTACTTATCTGTTATCCACTGCGTATCCTGTACTTGAATGACTGCCCCCATGGCTACACAGCAGCTTGTTTATATAAACTATAGTAGTACTTATCTGTTATCTAATGTGTATCCTGTGCTTCAATTGCTGCCCCCATGACTACACAGCAGCTTGTTTATATAAACTATAGTAGTACTTATCTGTTATCTAATGTGTATCCTGTGCTTCAATGGCTGCCCCCATGGCTACATAGCAGCTTGTTTATATAAACTATAGTAGTCTTTCTGGAGCAAACACACCAGTTGAAGGGCAACACTACATTATATTTGAACTACTTTATAACACTTTCATTTGTTGCTGTTACTCTTCCTTTAAGCTCCTTCACGTGCGTCATATAGAAGTAGAGGGCAAAGGATAAACAGCTGTTAGCTGATGCTCAGTGTTAGAACTTAGTGTTGGACCACAATCCTTTGGTGTGGCCTGTCAAGTGTGCATCAATTCTAGTAACCCATAGCAACCAATCAGCAAGTAGCTTTTGTTGGACATTTTAAATGGTTGCACTATAATGCCTGGTGTCAGCTGTGTCCCCTTATAAGGCCCAAGATTTGGCCAGAGTCACCCCTAGATTATAACAAGGTTGAGAGTTGGCTATGGCATGGGGTCCTTTGAGGTTTTAGCCCCAGTCCAATGATGTCATTGTTGGAAATATTGCTGAATCTGGCATGGTTTCAAGAATAACTAAGACATCAAAGAAGTGTTTACCCAAAATCAACATCAAAAAGTTCATGCAGTATCTATAAACTCAGCCCCCAACCCTGTTGAAGCCCATATTATGGGGACCACTGGCTAATGGCATAGTATGATCCAATAATCCAAATACAGGAAGCAGATATTTGTTGGCAGTATTCTAAAGACATACATTGGCTGATATGGTACACTTTCTGAACGGACGGAGAGAATAAAAGGGGCCACACATGGAATGGCAGCCTTTCCATTGTGCTGATGAATGATCAGAAATGCTGGAATTGAAAAGGAGCTATGACCAACTGACATGATGCATTGGCAGCTGAAATAATCTCACCTACCCAATTCTATCATAAATGGATATTAAAATTAGAATGGTGCAATCTGCTAGCTGGGTGCAGGCTGTGCCCTTTGCAATCATAAGACAAACTGGAATTATCGTAATTTAGAGTAAAATGGCCAATAGTGGAGCAGAGAAGCTCAACACCCCCCGGTAGTGCTCAGAAAAGTGATTACAGGGAAAGGAAGGCAGAAAAGTAAACAGTTTAAACAAGAGAAATCTGTATTGAGTCATGCGTTTGTTTGCCATTCATTTTACAAGGATGTTTATACCATGAACTTCATGATGACAATGTTGTTTGTTTCTTTGGTTTAGTCTGTGGTTGCCACTAGCATTATGCTTGATTGCAAAGAACTGGGGACCATATGGGGCACTGAGAATGTTTCCATATTGAAAGGGTTCTGTACTTTGATATTCTTAATCTAGGGGGCCACGAAAGCCCCAAGTGCAGCCCACGAACTACTAATTGGCCATCACCATAGTGTTCCGAACACAATCTGCAATTTATATTATTTGTGTTTTTTCAATTTTTTTGTTCTTCTACTTACTAGTTTGCTATGAGTAACAGTAGCAGGGTCACTGACCAGAGCAAACCATCCATAGCATTCAGGAAAGAAGCTTTTTTATGCAAATATCTACAAATTTAGCTCACAGCCAATCTGCATTCTCTCTAGTAGTCACTCTAGTAGCCAAAGTTACAGGTTAGAGGTCAGAATAGCAAGAGAATCACCTCTATGTAAGAAGCTAACTAGACATTTATTGCCCCAGTGTTTTTTATCTACTTCTAATACCCCTTTTACCCACTTTAGGGCTTTAAAGAGGTTGTTCACCGTTCAGTTAACTTTTAGTATAATATAGAGAGGGATATTCTGAGACAATTTGCAACTGGTTTTCATTTTTTATTATTTGTGGTTTTATAGTTATTTAGCTTTTTATTCAGCAGCCCTCTAGTTTGCAGTGTCAGCAATTTGGTTTCTAGGGTACAAATTACCCTAGCAACCCTGCATTGATTTGAATAAGAGACTGGAATATGAATAGGAGATGGACTGAATAGAAAGATAAGTAATAAAAAGTGGCAATAACAGTACATTTGTAGCCTTACTGAGCATTTGTTTTTAGGTGGTGTCAGTGACCCCCATTTGAAAGCTGCAAAGAAACAGAAGAAAATTGCAAATCAATAAAAAAAAAAAAACTATGAAAAATAAATAATGAAGACCAACTGAATAGTTTCTTAGAATTGGCCCTTCTAGATTATAAAAAAAGTTAACTTGAAGGTGAACCGCCCCTTTAATGGTGCATAAATAGAAACATTCTAATCACTTTACAGTCTTCCTATAACCAGCACTTCACCACTAGTGATGGGCGAATCTCCCACAATTCGCTTCGCTGAAAAATTTGCGAATTTCTAGAGAAATTCGCGAATCGGCGAAAAATTTGCGAAACGAGTCGCTGGACGATTTTGTCGCGCGTTGCGTCAACTTTGACGCGCGTCGCGTCAACTTTGACGCGTCGTGTCGTTTTCGGCGCGCGTCGCATCGTTTTCGGCGCGCGTCGCGTCGTTTGCGTCGCGTCAAAAACGACTGACGCGCGAC
Source organism: Xenopus borealis (assembly GCA_024363595.1). NCBI lineage: Eukaryota > Metazoa > Chordata > Amphibia > Anura > Pipidae > Xenopus > Xenopus borealis. The sequence goes on along the minus strand of CM044443.1, from coordinate 125,009,170 downwards.
TCGTTTTTCGCCGAATTTTCGCCAAGCGAAATTTCGCTGGTGATTCGCGAATTTATTCGCCAGCGGCGAATCGCGGGAATTCGCCGCGAATTCGACCTAGGCGAATAAATTCTATTTCACCACTTATCTCTTTTATTCAAACAAAAAGGTTCTACATTATTTTACTGCGTTACAAGGTCACAAAGTAGAGAAAGCTTTTTTTTTTTTTTTTCCAGGATCTACAGAAATTTACAGAAATGTATAAAACGATCTCTGCCTCAACGTGAGAGTAGGAAAAGTTGTTTGTTCTCATTGGTTGGGCGTCAACAGCCGTTAAAGTTTGAGGGTCAGACAATGCTATGATTCCATTTCACGCTTGTCCCGACGCGTTTGTTCCCACACACACCTGCACATGGGTGCGCACCTCTGTACTCCATGCTAATTCCCAATTCATGCACAAATGTCAGCCCACGGGCACTTGCTTGGGAAGACATCATTGACAGGTATTTATCCAAAGGGAGAGCTGACAATATTGGCACATTGGTACAGTAATTACCTCTTCAACAAACCCTGTTTGTGCCCCAGTTTAATGTGTCTGTATCCTTTCACACTGAGCACCGTATGATCTAGGGAACTCCATCCAAGTGTTTGCCATGGTGCCAATGAGTCCTAGTGCTAACTGGATTTACCAGACTTTTCAAATCTGTCCAAACGTGGACCAATAGGCTCCTGACACAGGCCAAGATGGACTTTATCTGACCAACGGGGCTGGTTATTGTGTAGAATGACCTTCCATGATATGCCCCAAACAAGCAACGCTGAGAGAAACATAGGGGCAGATCTAGTGATGGGTGAATTTATTCGCCAGGGCGAATAAATTCGCGAAACACCAGCGAAATTTCGCCTGACGAAAATTCGTAGAAAAAAATGAGTCGTGCACTGAAAACGACGCCGTCAAAAGCGTGCCGCAACTCGTTTCGCGAATTTTTCGCCAATTCGCAAATTACTCTGGAAATTCGCAAATTTTTCGGCGAAGCAAAACTGGGGAGATTCGCCCATCACTAGCCAGATTCACTAAGATCCGAAAATTGGCCAACGTAGACTTCGCTAGCGTTCGCCGCACTTCGCCAGGTGAATTTTCGCCAGCGCTACGCAAATCCACTAAAGTGCGAATTTACGCTCAGGTCGGCGAATGTTAGCGTAGTTGCGCTAGTTTTACTTCGCTAGGCAGAGCGCTGTTACGCTAGCGAAGCCTAATTTGCATACGGCGGGAACTTTAACGTATAATAGAAGTACAGCCACTACATTCCACTACACAAGCCCAGGAAACCTTTAATAAATAAAATAAAGTTGTCCTATTGCCCTAAACATGTGCCCCCTGTATAGTTGTGTTGCCATATGTTAGGAAATGTAGGGGGGAAGGAGGGTAACCCCCCCCAAAAAAATTATTGCCGGCGTTTTTTTGGGACTTAGAAAGAATTTGACTTTTTTTTTCAACCTTCTATTTATTGTATTGAACTTTGCCTGGTCTGACCAGGCAAAGTAACGTCTAGCGCAGGTATCTGCAACCTTGGCTCTAGCGCAAGTGCTAACATCAAGGAAAATGTTCATCTTAGTGAATTTGCGAAGTTACGATCCTTTGTCAGTGTGCAACTTCGCCTGGCGTAAGGGTCCGTGTTAGTGAATTAGCGAAGTTGCGAAATGACGTCACTCTGGCGAATTAGCCCCTTAGAAGGAGCTTCTTCAAAAATGGCACTGGAGAAGACAAATGAAGTTATCCAAACATGCTCATATGGTTGGGCATTATGGTCAGTATTAGCAAAGTGCATAGCGAGACTTGCATGTTAAGTTACTATGGTTGCCACATTTTCTGGATAAAAAATATCGACTTTATCTCTGTTACATTGCATCAAGTCTCATTTAAACCAGCTGGGTTGCTAGAATAGAGTCGTAAACACTAATAGGTGATGTTTTGCAGTAGAATTCTTAGGTCTCAAAGTAAAAACTCACCAATTTGGAGAAGGGGTCCAGGTTCACCGCTCTGAACTTTCAGCTGAGGGAGTGGATAACTGTGCAGAAAAAATGAGCAGGCACTTCCAAAGAAGTTAAAAAGTATATTTTAAAGTATAGTATCAATAGGATACTTAATCATAGGCCAGGGTTGCTAGAATAGGCCAACCAATCAGGTGGTAACTCTTTTGACCACCTCTTTAAATCCCCTTAAAGCCAACAGGGTCGCTATGGCCCTCATGGTCCTGCTGACCCAGACCCGCTAGTTACTTGAGACCTGCCTGCTAACTACCCCCGCGGGAGGAGAGAAGATGCAGCACATGGTGGGCTGGTGGTGGAGGGGGTTTGTGACTGGGGAAGGGGGCACAGGGGGGAATGTGTGGGGGCTCTGGACTCCCTATTCTGATACTGAAGGCCATTTAGAAAGATTGGATGACATTCTACCATCATTTTAATATAATATGGTCCTGAAATACACTGTATGAGCTATAGGGCCAGATTCTATATGGCAAATTCACTAAGATCTGAAAAATCGCAACGCAGGCTTCGCTAGCGTTCACCGCACTTCACCAGGCAAATTTTCGTCATCGCTGCGCAAATTCATTAAAGCGAAAATTTACGCTCAGGTCAGCGAACGATAGCGTAGTTACCCTAGTGTTACTTCGCTAGACATAGCGCAATTATGCTAGCGAATTCTAATTTGCATATGGCGCGAATTTCAAAATATAATAGAAGTATATGTTACAGCCACTACACAAGCCCAGGAAACCTTTAATAAATAAAATAAAGTTGTCCTATTGCCCTACATGTGCCCCCTGTATAGTTGTGTTGCCATATGTTAGGAAATGTAGGGGGGAAGGAGGGTAACCCCCCCAAAAAAACAATGTTTTTCAGACTATCACCCACAATGCTAAAACACGCCACAGCATTTGTTTGGTACTTAGAAAAATTTTATATTTTTTTTTTCCAACCCCTATCTTTTCTATTGAACTTCACCTGGTCTGAGCAGGCGAAGTGAAGTCTAGCGCAAGAGGTAACGTTCAGCAAAAAGTTTATCTTAGTGAATTTGCGTAATTACGATCCTTCGTCAGTGCGCAAATTCGCCTGGCGTAAGGGTGCGAAGTTGCGCAAGTCTATCTACTTCGCTAGCGTAAATTCACCAGAGCCGGTGTTGGTGAATTTGCGAAGTTCTGATTTGACGTCACGCTGGCGAATTAGCGCTAGCGTAATTATACCAGTTTAATTCATTTTTGACTGTAATCAGGCACTGTCATGTAATAATGTACTGTCTTTGATGTTGCACCAAAGTTGTGGTCAGGCTAAACATTGCGAAAAGATGAATGATACATACAGTACAGCTATGGGACCTATTATCCAGAATGCTCTGGACCTGGGGTTTTCCGGATAATGGATCTTTCTGTAGTTTGCATCTTCCTTAAGGCTTCTAGAACATCATATAAACATGAAATAAACTCAATAGGCTGGTTTTGCCTCCAATAAGAATTCATTATATCTTAGTTTGGATCAAGTACAAGCTACTGTTTTATTATTACAGAGAAAAAAGGAAATAATTTCTAAAAATTTTGATTATTCGATTATAATGGAGTCTATGGGAAACAGCCTTTCGGTAATTCGGAACTTTCTGGATGGCGGTTTTCCGGATAACGGATCCAATACCTGTTTATTTAAACATACAGCTGTTTCTGTATTTGTTTCTGTGCACAACTGTCATAGTCTGATTTCTAAAGAGTAGTAGCTGTTTCCTATTAAGGGTAGAGTCACATGGTCAGATTCGGGGAGATTAGTCGCCCGGCTACAAACTGCCTCTTCTTAGAGGCCATTCCGCTGGTGATTTACATTCTTTACGGCGGGAAGGATATTCGGGGAGATTGTTGCCCAGAAGAACAGAAGATTTGTTGCCAGGCGACTTATGTCCCCGAATCTTAGGCTGGGGACAGACAGGGAGATTCGGAGAGATTCTGTCGCCTGGTGTTTAATAGCAGGCGACAATCTCCCCGAACTTCCTTCTCCCTGTCTGTCGCTAGTTTAAATGGAAAAGCGCCAGCGCTGTTCCATTATATTATAATCCACAAACTTTGCTTTTGTTTTATTTATATAAATTCTGGTTTGATCTGCTTTGAATACTCCTTTGCAAGTTGGAAACAGATTCCCCATCCTTAACATGAAAGAGAAAGTGAGAGATCTTGCCATATCAGTGCCAAATTCGGTGCTTTTGTTTCAGTGAAACCCCCTTCTCATGTTTCCCGATTACTGTCTGTACAGCCTCCACTTCTCTGAAAAACACTTCCATGTAAACATCAGACACTTCTGAACCAATTATAAGATTATTGTTTAGCACTGATATACAGAACCCTGCAGCACTGTAGAGTTTACACATCGTTTTCACCAGTGCCTCAGTGGAGCTTACAATCTAAATCCACACACTATGGTCTGTTTCATTAGGATCCGTTTAATCTGCCTGTATGTTTTGGGAGGAAAATGGGATTGTCTAGAGGAAACCCACACAGAGGACATGCAACCTCTTTATACACTAGTGCCTTAAAGGATAACTAAACCCTAAAAATGAATGTGGCTAAAACTGTCATATTTTATATACTGAACTTATTGCACCAGCCTAAAGTTTCAGCTTGTCAAT
>CM044443.1:124978645-125000497 GCA_024363595.1 Xenopus borealis | reverse complement strand
TATATATATATAGTATATGAGTCCATGGGTATGCACTATATTCAGTGAAAATACTTGTAGCCCTTTTATTTTGCAGTTATTGTGTTTATGGTTATAGTCCCACAACACATTCCTAACAGCCAACCTGTACTTGACAGGCGCATCCTGGTCGCACACATGTCACACTCGCATCACATGTATTTGCATTACCTGTTTGTCTTGTGTTTTCTTAGTAACAACTACAGCTTCTGCCTCTGGCTGTCCCTGCCCTTAACTCTTTCCCAGTCAGAGCCGGATGAAACTTATAGTTATACACAATGTGAAAGCACAATGCGCAGGTAGCAGCACATCTCACTTCTCTTTTTCTCATTGGTCCCAAAAGGGCTAAGGGGGAAATTCACTAAGCGGCAAAAATTCGCTAGCGTTGACTTCGCTAACGTTCATCGCACTTCGCCAGGTGAATTTTCGCCAGGCGAATTTTTGTCAGCGCTACGCAAATTCACTAAAGTGCGAAGTTACGCTAAGGTCGGCAAACGTAAGCAAAGTAGCACTATCGTTACTTCGCCAGGCAAAGAGCATTTACGCTAGCGATGCCTAATTTGCATTCAGCGCGAATTAGAAGTATATGTTACAGCCACTACATTCCACTACACAAGCCCAGGAAATCTTTAATAAATAAAATAAAGTTGTCCTATTGCCCTACATGTGCCCCCTGTATAGTTGTGTTGCCATATGTTAGGAAATGTAGGGGGGGAAAGGAGGGTAACACCCCCCAAAAAAATCGATCTTTTTCAGACTTTCACCCTAGAATGGTAAAACACACCAGCGTTTTTTTGGGACTTAGAAAAATTTTCCAATTTTTTTTTTTTCAAACTCCTGTCTATTGTACTGAAGTAAAGTCTAGCGTGAGTGGTAACGTTCAGGAAAATGTGCCCCTAAGTTTTAGAAACATTGTGCCTGTTTCTGGCATCAGGAGATCAAAGAGAAAGTCAGGACATTTCACTAACAATCTGGCACTGTGAGCTGAGCTGTAAAATCGGGACTGTACAGCAGAAAACAGGACTGTTGGGAAGTTTGATACAGGTTTTGGTGCTCCACAGTAACTCCTTATATCCCCAGTACAGGGGTACTAATTCCAATCAGACACTGTTTATATTGTGGATAATGCATCCCTTTTTGTGCCACGGCATGAGGTTGAAGGCCAAGTGCTTTTATACAGGTCATGTTGAGGTAGTTTCCAATATCCTCATAGTTTACAACATGGGGAACATTATTCATTATAAATACATAAGTTTCAGTGAGTCAAATGACACAAATGACATCACTGAGTGACACAAATGACATCAATGATTAAAATTATTGATTGTAATGATGACATCACTGTGTACCATTTATTAGGATAGAATTCTACATTCAAACATTGTTACATGACCTCCCCAAAGTGACTTTTTATTTTCGGTTTCCTATTCTTTCTCTTTATTCTTTCCTCAAAAAACTGATTATATATATATATGTAAACTTCATCTTCACATGCACAGAAGAATACAGATTATCTGATTCACAAGATATCGGAGTGCGGTTTTCTATATATGCAACTTTGACCCTGCACCCAGGATTAACGTCCAAGAAACAGGAATTAAGGGCAGGAGCAAAAGGGCAGATTCTGGGAGATTTATTCGCCGGGTGACTAATCGCCACTTCTTCTGGGTGACAATCGCGTGTGCTTTAGCACTGACAACTTTTCATTGTAGCGGATGGGAAAACACGGGAAGGCAGTTCGGGGAGATTGTCGCCCAGAAGAAGAGGCGATTAGTCGCCAGGCGAATAAATCTTCTCGAATCTGCCCGTGTGCCCTTACCCTTAGAGTGCGGTTGCCACAAGATATTATATAGTGGATAATTTACCCCTTACTATAATTTAAAAAGATATTATAAGTCACCGAGGAGTTATGTGACCATTTTATACAGGTCACATTCCGAGGTGACTTCTGATATCTTTATAACTTTCAGTAGGGATTACATTATGCATTATAATCTAGAGTGAAATGTAGGGATCGCCGGCGTCCATGATTGCCCATTATGGTTGCCGGCATTCAATTCGGATGCTCAGAGTCAAATTCGGACGCACATAGTCAAATTCAGAGGCGGGGACCCCTGTTATAAATGGCGGGTTCTGACGTCAGAACGCGCCGTTTATAAGGATATAATACACAAAAGCTGTGAATATCTTGTAAATTATATCCTTATAAACGGTGAGTTCTGATGTCATCAGTTATAAACGGTGAGTTCTGATGTCATTTCTGTCACATGACTCACTGAAACTTCTGTATTATAATAAATAAAGTACCCCCAGTTGAAAAATATGAGGATATTAGAAGTTACCTCGGAGTTCCATGACCTGTATAAAAACACTCGGCCTCGTGTTTTTATATGGTCATAAAACTCCTCGGTAACTTATAATATCCTTATATTTTACAAGAGGGGGTACTTTATTCACTATATAATTTACAGTCTGGTCCCACAGGGAAATGACCAGACTGTAGATTTTATATATATATAGAGAGAGAGAGAGAGAGAGAGAATTTTCAGGAATGTTCATGGCTCTTATGTATTATATTATTATTATAATTATCATCATTATTATTATTATTATTATTATTATTATTAACCCTACATTGGTACCATGCAGTGACAGGATAATGAGGGGGGTACCAAGATTTAATGTACATGGGAAGGGGTGAGTGCCCATAAGCCATTAGGAGGGAACAAGTGGGAATGTGACACCCCAATTTGTGTTGGAGGGGATGGGCTTGGTATTGGACAGATCATATTTCAGCATAAAGAAGCAAGACCATGGTAGATTGGGGTTTCTACCTGGCCCCTATTTCACCAGCCTAGCCAGTAAAATACCAGCTGAGGATGGGTCGGCATTACAAAATTACTGGCAACATACAGTACTTCCATGAATTTATAATAACTAAATGCAAATTCAACTAAGAACCCAAGCCCCCAGGGGGGCTAATGCACTGCTGAGTAGAATGGGGTCCATTAATTACAAAGAGCAACAGCAGGACCACAGTCACTTCCTCGCATTTTTGGTTTGATATTAACTGCACAGGTGAAATCACAGGGTTTGTTTTTTTCAGTGAAAAATACCAACACTGTTACTGCAATGTCTGAACCCAAAATGGGAAAACTATGGGCTTTGCAGGGGCAGCACCCAGGTTGTTATGCAGAGAAAGAGTATTGATGTTACAGGAAAATCTTTCAAATAAAAAGTGCCAGAGAGAAACCTGCTGAGAATTCTGGAATTCAAAACAATCAGACTGCAGCTCTAACTGTGCATGCAATATTAGTTATTAGAGCAGAACTAGGTTTTTCTTATCTACAGGTATGAGACTGATCTATAAAGAAGGAAACATTTTGCTGTAATAATGTATACAGTAACCACAAAGCTGTATAGGCACGGTTCATGTTTTTTTTTTTTTTTTTTTTTTTTTTTTTTTTTTTTTTTTCATTCCTCATCTCTCAGGTTTGGTATTTCAGTTTTCAGTTCTGCATGGTTGCTAAGGTCCCTGAAGGTGGCAACCATAGAGTAGTTCTAACAACAAAAGAGAGGAAGACTTATTGTGGAATCTAGTTGCTAGCGAAACTGCCATTAGCCACCACATAGTGTTTTTATTTTCCAGGTAAAGAGCTGAATTGTAACTTTGATTGAAGCAGCTTCAAAGTTGCTTAGATTTCCTCCCCTACAACATTCTTAGAATAATTTAAGGGCAGCAGGTTAAGGTTTCAAGAAGGTTAAGGCTATAAATAAGCACCATTTAATATAATTATACCCATGTGCTGTATACAGTGCAGAGTCACCCTGAATATAAATATCTAGCTATTGGCCTTAGGAGTATAAGTTAGAGCTGAATTATTGGAGTGTACACTCAAAGGAATTCCATATGATCTTAATTAATAGCTGAAAATCCCCAATTCATTAGGTAAGAAAGCCTTTAACTGTATATATTGTATTATATATTGTGAGATGTTCTACCTGCACCCCCGACAATCTCAATGACTTTTGAAGGATGCTGGGAGTTGCAGTTGGGCAGCAGCTCAGAAGCTGCCTGTCTCTTTAACATTTGATGACACATTACAGCAGCATTTTCAGCAATCCCTGTTTGCCTGGACAAATTCCTGGTACAATTTAGTGCTGGCAGCAGAAGGACCCGTCCGACCCGTAAACATGATATAGCAAGGTTATATGCAAAGCGGTGCAGTCAGCAGCAGCACATAGTTCCCATCCCCCTAGAATGTGTATTTATCACTTCCTAATGATAAAGATTAGAGCCCTGAACAAATTGCTCACTGTAACTAAACTCTGGAAAAGACCAGGAGTATTTGCATTGAAAATAAATAAATAAATAAATATATATATATACTATATACAGGCATAAGATCCCTTGTACCAGAAACTCGTTATGAAGAAAGCTCTTAATTACAGCAAGAATGCCATCTCCCATTAACTCAAATATTTCACATCTTTAAGATGTTTTCCTTTTTCTCTGTAATAATAAAACTTGTTCTTGATCCCAACTAAGATATAATTAATTCTTATTGGAAGCAAAACAATCCTATTGGTTTTAATTAATAAACGATTTTTCAGTAAACAAGTTCCCATACCTATATATATATATATATATATATATATATATATATATATATATATATATATATATATATATAGGTAAAACTTAGTCCCTTTGTAAAATGTTTAATGAAGCAATGGAATTCTTAATGAATCAGATGAAAATTGAGTGTAGGACTGGCCAGATATGGAATGACTTTGACGTAGTTGGCCATCTTAAATATATTGTAATATATGGACAAACAATCCCTGTTGTTTAAAGGGTAAGGCATTTTTTAGTAGCTGTATGCACAGAATATCTCAATGTCTTAAATATATTGATAATGGGTTGAGTGCAGTGGACCTTTTGTATTTGTCTATATATATACATATATATATATATATATGCCATATATATGACTTCTTTCTGTAGCCTCCCAATATGAAAAGAGAAGCTTGGCTAAATTGACAATTAATTATGATGAGTTCACTAGCTCGTTAAATTAGTAATCCCTGATATTTAGCATTTGCCTATGATTATGTTTTAGAGAAGCATGAAATGCGTCAGTCTGAGTTATAGCATTATCAATAAATGCCTTTTGACTTTGCAAGCCTGGTGTGGAGCAGCTCATTGGCTGAATGCTTTTCCTCATACAGTTTGAGGTGGAAAGGCCACCATATTTGATTGAGTTATCTCAAGAAGTTACATTTCTTTAACAGATGCAGTGGCGTAACTACCAGGGGAGCAGGGGATGCAATTGGACCAGGGTCCGCACCCCCACAGGGCCCCTGGCAGTCTTGCACCCACTGCAGCCGGCTTGAGTCAGCTGCAACTGCATTCAAATTCGGCATGGACAAGGGTCAAGGGGTCCCGTCTGCACAGCCCACACCAGGGCCCGCCCCCACCTAGTTCTGTTACTGAACAGATGTGAGTGTGCGAAATGAAGGAGGTGGCTCTTTGGCTGCTGGTTGTGTGAGACGGACAATCGTAACAAGAGTTTCACTAATATCTGCTGTGTTTTCAGGTGCAGTGAATGAGACACGTGCTCACACCTTTCACACACGACAAGTTTCCTTTTACACAAATGAACACACCCGGCGCAGTTACCCTGATTCCACAGACTCTGACCAGCTGCTATTTGTTGGCGAGTGACAAAAGCATGGCAGGTGTGCGCAGGCTGGACATCGACTTGCTGTATGCAAAAAAAAAATTCATAAATAAGAATAAGAAAATAAAAAATGTGACTGGTTGCTACTGACGACTGCACTTGAGCAAATTCATCAAGGCACATCTTATCTTCGTCTTTGGTTAATATTATGGGCCCATTGCCGTTCCTTATCCTCTCTCCTATACCCACTGCTTAACATCTAGGGGTTTATAAACGATTGTAATTAATTAAATGTAATTCATTAAGTGAAATGGTGTCCAACGAACTGTGACAAGCCACAATCCCTTCCTGTAACTTTTCACCAAAAGTGCCATAAAGAAGCCTGCAAATAATTTACCACAATTGGTGCATAAAACTTTTCCATAGCCCGGGGGAAAAGAATCATAATGGCTTCGACCCCAGTTACTCCAGCATTGTATCTGCCAGCAGCCACCTGTAGCCTCCCAACATGAAAAGAGAAGCTTGGCTAAGGTGACAATTAATTATGATGAGTTCACTAGCTCGTTAAATTAGTAATCCCTGATATTTAGCATTTGCCTATGATTATGTTTTAGAGAAGCATGCAATGCGTCAGGCTGAGTTATAGCATTATCAATAAATGCCTTTTGCCTTTGCAAGCCTGGTGTGGAGCAGCTCATTGACTGACTCCTTTTCCTCATATGGTTTTGGATGGAAAGCCGCCATATTTTATTAATTTATCTTAGGAAGTTATGTTTCCTAAACAGATATGAGTGTGAAATGAGGTGGTGCTTTGGCTGCTGGTTGTTCCCTACTTAAAGGGCTCCTGTCATGGGAAAAAACTATTTTTTCAAAATACATCAGTTAATAGTGCTGTTCCAGACGAATTCTGCATTGAAATCCATTTTTCAAAAGAGCAAACAGATTTTTCTATATTTCATTTTGAAATCTGACATGGGGCTAGACATATTGTCAATTTCCCAGCTGCCCCAAGTCATGTGATTTGTACTCTGATAAACTTCAATCACTCTTTACTGCTGTACTGCAAGTTGGAGTGATATCACCCCCTCCCTTTCCCCCACCCAGCAGCCTAACAACAGAACAATGGGAAGGTAACCAGATAACAGCTCCCTAACACAAGATAACAGCTGCCTGGTAGATCTAAGAACAACACTCAATAGTAAAAACCCATGTCCCACTGCGTTGCATTCAGTTACATTGAGAAGGAAAAACAACAGCCTGCCAGAAAGCAGTTCCCTCCTAAAGTGCTGGCACAAGTCACATGACCGGGGCAGCTGGGAAATTGACAAAATGGCTAGCCCCATGTCAGATTTCAAAACTGAATATAAAAAAAATCTGTTTGCTCTTTTTAGAAATGCAGCAGTCTATTGGAGCATCACTATTAACTTATGCATTTAAGAAAAAAAACATGTTTTCCCATGACAGTATCCCTTTAAGTGAGATGGGCTGTAGTAACAGGAGTTTCATTAATATCTGCTGCCACCAGCAGCCACTTTGCAGAGGAATGATGGGAAGTATCAACCCAAATCCCCTTTAAACAGGGCCACAAGCAACATCGGAGACCCCAACCTTTGACAACTACATAAATCAGTGTTTCCCATCCTGAAGAATAATATATGGGTCCCTCGCTCCTATAACCCGACTTCACAAAGGTGCCTCAATAGTTCAGCCCCTGAGATGCCCTGAAGCAACAAATCACTTTACTTCTTGCCTGTTATTTGTATTATCAGCAATGGAAAGTAGATCCCTCTTCTCACATTTCCCAGCAGGAAGGTTTGGAAATAGAGAGCAGCTTTCCTCCACAGTCTGTCATCTGTTTCCACCAGGGATGTCTGTCTGACTGTTGCACTTTAACAGGTGTCCAGGGTGCCCCAAATGGCCCCTGGGACCAATTACTGGAAAATTGTTAATAAAAGGACATTAGTTCCTACTGGATTCAATTACTAACGCTAACTCCCTAAACCACTAAAGTTGGACACTCCTTTACTGGAGGTTCTGGTCATTAAGTCCAGTTTGAGATTTCCAGTTGTAGCCTAAGCGGCTAATAATTGTGCCAGTAGATCTGCTTGGAGATGTAGATTAACAACAGATGGAGCACCAGTAGTTGCTTCGCTTTGCAACAAGGACCTGAAGTTGAAGACCCTGAAACTAGAGGCAATAATCATTAACAATTCCAGTCTTTGTTGGGGGATTACTACCAGTGAAAGAGGAAAAATCACTTTTAGGGGCCCACTGAAAGGTTTTAACTGCAACAACTGTGAAAGAGGACCACAATTATTCCTTGGTTGGAGCCCTCCCATCTTTTTTTTCTCCTGAGTAATGAAATGTAGGCACCCTAGGCAACTATACAGGGGCTGGGTAATTTTATTATCATGACACATTTTACAAATGCAATTTAAAGGACAAGAAAAGGTAGAATTATTGGGGATAGAGCCTTAAGGTGGCCATACACGGGCAGATAAAAGCTGCCGACAGACTGCCCGATGGGCTTTCCCGATCGATATCTGGCCGAAAGTTGACAAGACGTCGATCGGGCAGGATTAAAAATCCCGTCGGATCGCGGCCGCATCTGTTCGTTGATGCGGTCCCGCATTCCGACCGTCCATACTGATCCGATCGTTGGGCCCTAGGGCCCACGATCGGATAAGCCCAATATCGCCCACCTCAAGGTGGGCATATCGGGGAGAGATCTGCTCGTTTGGCGACATCGCCTAACGAGCGGATCTCTATGTGTATGGCCACCTTTAGGGCTCCTACACACGGGGGTTTTTACCTGCGCTCCCCTGCGTTGCGTTTTGCTGCGTTCAAACGCAGGGGAGCGCAGGTATAGACGCACTCAATTGTTTTCAATGGGGCTGTACTCACACGAACGCATGTAAGCGCCGAACGCAGGAAAAATGCAGCATGTTGCGTCTGAATCTGCGTTCGGCGCTTACACGCGTCTCGTGGGTACAACCTCATTGAACAAAATGAGGTGCGTCTAGACCTGCGCTCCCCTGCGGCTGAACGCAGCCAAACGCAACGCAGGGGAGCGCAGGTCAAAAACGCCCGTGTGTAGGAGTCCTTAGACATCCACTAGTGATTCTATTCATCAGGTGGGCGCTCCTCTTCATTTAAAAGACCAGGGGCATAGCACTGCCTTAAGCTGGCCATTAGTGATGGGCGAATTTATTCAACAGGGTTGAATTCACGGCGAATTCCCGCGATTCGCCACTGGCGAATAAATTCGCGAATCACCAGCGAAATTTTGGCAAGCGAAATTTCGCCGGAAAAACGAGTCGCGCATCGTTTTTGACGCGACGCGTCGAAAGCGTCCCGCGACTCGTTTCGCAAATTTTTCGCCGATTCGTGAATTTCTCTAGAAATTCGCTAATTTTTCGGGGAGATTCGCCCATCACTACTGGCCATAGACACAAAGATCTGATCGTTCAGATCATTGACGATCGGGCATCCCCATCTCCTGACCTGCCACTAACCCTGAGTTGAAATAAAGCAGTAAAAGAACAGATCAGCCAGTGTTCAGCCCCTGACAGCAATCGTAGGAAAGTTTATGTCCGACAAAAGCTGGTGACAGTCTCCCACTGAAAATCATCAGATCAGCAATACATGCGGAGATATGGTTGGCACCGATCGGCATGGCAAGACAAATGTCGGGACACTCCACACATGATTCGAAAATCCTACGAATCAGATCTTTGCGTCTATGCAGCTTAATTCTTCCAGTGCCCCAGGGTCCCACAAGCACATACTACGTGCAATAGAAGTGCCATTTTCTGTACTGCATGTGTGCAAGCACTGATGATGCTGCAGCACTGGATTAGTATGGGGGCTCATCACTGAGAAGATAAGGAGCACCAACCCAGGGTCTCAAGTAAGCGACTAGAATTCCATGGGGTGCCTAACATCATACAACCCCCAATGATTCCACCTTTCCTGTTGCACAACATAGAAGCAATGCCACTGATGATGTCACATCCACTGAATAAATATTCGGTATGTCACATATGTCTAGCCACAAAGATCCAGATTGTTCAGCTTTTTTTTTTTTATGGACAGATTGTTGAAACGGTGAAGAAGAAAAATTATTCCGACCTTCCAACTCTTGGGCAAACACTACTGAATACAATGTGAATAACAAGACCAGTGTATCCTCGGCCAAAGCCACAAGGTTCTAACGGGTCACAGAACTCAGTAACCTACAGCTGATGACATCACTACCTACCTTTGATAGTTGATTACATTTTTAATACCTATTTAGAGCTGATGACATCACTAACTATCAAATGCACTGTTATCTGGATACAATTTTGCTGAGTAGTTGCGGCTTTACAGCATTGTATCCTTAGGCTGGGGACAGACAGGGAGATTCGGGGAGATTCTGTCGCCTGGCGTTTTTAGCAGGCGACAATCTCCCCGAATTTCCTTCTCCCTGTCTGCCACTAGTAAAAGGGACAAAGCGCCTGTGCACACGCTGCGCGGCGATTCCCGGAATCGCCCGAAGTTTCCTCACGAGGTATCTTCGGGCGATTCCGGAAATCGCCACGCAGCGTGTGCACTAGCGGCAGACAGGGAGAAGGAAATTCTGGGAGATTGTCGCCTGCTAAAAACGCCAGGCGACAGAATCTCCCCGAATCTCCCTGTCTGTCCCTACCCTTATAGTATACAATGTAACAAGGCAGATAAATCTGTATCCTACAGATAAAGATGTCACTTTCAAGCACTTCAACTGAGTCCATCTGTTTTCTATGTAGATGAGATTAAGTGGAAAAACTGAGCAATTACCCATGGGCTTTTTTTTTTTCCAGAATGAAAACAGTAAACACATACAAACAAACATAAATATCTCCTATATGAAGGACAAGTCCATGTTTACAGCAGAGTAAAGTTACATAGAGAAGCCACTACCCAGCCAGTTGAAAGGTTATGTCCCTAATTTCCCAGCACCCCCTGAAAGTTGGGTGAATTCTGGGAGTTGTAGTGCACTTTTGGAAAGTCATTTTTAGCAGCCTTTCTGGGAGATACAGTTCCATAATATGGAACACGCAGCTCTTTCTGTATACCATAATGCATATAATTAATGTAGATCTCTGCAACACACAGAATGCCAAACATCGCCCATAGACTGAGGATTCTGGGAGTTGTAGTTTTAAATTTACAATCCTACACATCCAGCCTTATCTCTGTCTACCTAGAGCATCAAGAAAAAAAAAAGCAGTGTAAAACCAAGTGCAACTAAGGGAAACCTTGAACTGAGAGGTCAGATCTGTTTATAATTAATCATATACATACATCTGCATGAGAGCTGGCATGTGCACTTTGTACAGTAAGTTTCTTTGCCTGTATATAACATCAAATCCCACCTGTATCCCATTTATAGGAAATTGCTAACCAGAGAAATAACCAGAGAGAGGGAGCAGGTGTAAATAGATATATTGTTACCTGGGCAGGGGCTGTATTTAGCAGACTGATCTCTGTCCCGCTGTTTTCCAAGACCAAAGTCTCCCCTGTGCTCAGTCAGTGTTTGCCACAACTCTCCAGCTTCTCTGTACAGTTCCACAGCCAGAATAGGTGCCAGTTTCAGCGAGCAGGTGCCCGACTGAGCGAGGGAATGAGAATCTGATCCACAGGGTTTTCTGGAATCTGTGCCAGGGGGTGAGAGGGTGAAGGTGCTCAGGTGGTTAGTGGGTGCCTGTGCCCGGATGAGTGTTTAAGGTGCTAGGAAGAGAAATAATACGTGTGCCAGGGGTTTAGCCGGCTAAGGAAAAGGTGTCTCAAAGATGAGTGGCATCCTCAGGTTCTGAGCGGTGGTTACCTGTGGCCGATGGCCAACAGCTGGTGAGTTTGCAGGAAGGACAGAGGAATAGGTGCAGCCAGCAGCCTGTGACAGAGTGAATAATTCTCTTCTCTAGCTCTACTGCCTGCTCTTTGCATATCCAGCCCTCTCCTATGCACACTCCTCCTCCCACTCTGCTCCATTGTGCCTCCCCCCAGGCACTCATGTTCCCCTGTCACTCTTCCCTCTCGCCTGCTGCCTATCAAAACAAACCTTATGTAAACTCCATTGTAGAAAAGGTCTCCTTTATAGTAAGTACAATAGGCAGTGCAAGCTAGTTTCTTTGCTCCAAACAGAAACTGATTCAAAACCGGCTGCCCACACCCCCCTGCCTGGCTGCAGAAACCCAGAGGAACCAGAGAAGGTGGAGAGAGATCAGTGGAAACCTACAAGTCTTAGTTTTCTTATTGTGGCCCCTGCACAGGCACCACCAGCCCCCCAGTCCCCTGCTGTTTGTTTGAAACCAACTCAATTAACCAACTACAATCATTGGGGCAAATCCACTAAAGCGCGAAGCGTCTAACACTAGCGGTAATTCCCCATTGTGATGTCATTTTGCAACTTTGCCGATTTACTAACAGTGTCCCTGGCGAAAATTCGCTAGCAAAGTAGATAGACTAGCTGGCGTCTTTTACCTTTTTTAGGGTGATAAAAATATTGTAATTTTTTGGGGGGTTACCCTCCTTCCTACATTTCCTAACATATGGCAACACAACTATACAGGGGGCACATGTAGGGCAATAGGACAACTTTATTTTATTTATTAAAGGTTTCCTGGGCTTGTGTAGTGGAATGCAGTGGCTGTAACATATACTTCTATTATACGTTTAACTTAGGGTTGCCACCTTTTTCTAAATAAGTTACCGGCCGGCGGGGAGCGGAGTCATAAAGGGGCGGGATGTGATGCAAAAGGGGCGGGGTGTGACGTCACATGGGGCGGAGCCACAGTGAGCGATCGTGTGAAGACGGCAAGAAAGGTAAGTTTTAATAGGAATTAAGGCAAGGCAAGGGCCATTTTTAAGGGGTATTACAAATTTACCGGCAGCTACATTGCCGGTAAATTTGTAATACCGGCCCCGGCCTTGGCTGGTGTTTTACTGGCTAGGCCGGTAAAATACCGGCTGGGAGGCAACCCTAGTTTAACTGCAAAAACGAAAAGGTTGCCAATTTTCCCCAGGTTCTCCAATAAGAATGGCTTGGTGTACGGGAGGAGGTCGGCACCACTCCTGGACTGAGTTCAAGAATATACCCAACACTCAAAGCCAGTGAAGCGGGGATAAACCCCTGCGTGTTTATTCAAAGTCAAAGATGTAACGTTTCGGGGGCATGCCCCTTCGTCAGACATGATGTCTGACGAAGGGGCACGCCCCCGAAATGTTACATCTTTGACTTTGAATAAACACGCAGGGGTTTATCCCCGCTTCACTGGCTTTGAGTGTTGGGTATATTCTTGAACCCTAGTTTAACTTCGCCCCGTATGAAAATTAGGCATCGCTAACGTAAATGCGCTTTTTCTGACCAAGTAACAGTAGCGCAACTTCGCTACCGTTTGCCTCCCCAAACGCAACTTTGCAGTTAAGTGAATTTGCGTAGCGCAGGCGAAATTACGCCTGGCAAATGTAGGCAAAGCCAACGCTAGCGCATTTTTGGCACTTAGTGAATTTGCCCTATTGTCTGTAAGCACATTGAAATGCCAGCATAAGGTCCCCTATAAATAATGCCCATTTGGGGTACCATGCATGTCTGGAGGACACAGGGCTCCTTTAAGAATAAATCTTATGGTGAGTATTCCAGTTATTGTCAATGGCTATGGAGTAACGATAATGTATCCCAGATGTGTAGGTGTTTCAGCTGCAGGAAGTGTTGGGGGAAGTAAAGTTTTTTCTAGTCCAAACGCCAGAGGTGTTTTCTTGTCTGCGGAGTTCATGTAAAAATGGCATTTTCCTATTGAGGGAAATGACAGGTGGTAACGGCATATTCCTACACACAAAGGGACACAGTCTGGGGGTCACACCTGGAATTTTCTTTCAGTGCTAACAGTAACTCCTTTCAGTATTTCAGCTACTGTTGGTTTGGTTTTCAATTGGGCAGAAGGTGCAGAGCCCCCACACCCTGCTCCAATCATTGCTGTGAACATAACAGCTATGCACTTGGTCTCTGTGGGGTGCAACTTTGCTCCCCATTCTGTTCTTGCACTTGTGCCTGTAGCAATGAGTCAACCAGGCTAAAACCTTGCCCTGCACTTATTTATCGTTGCTGCTATTGCTCATTGGGCCAGGAAACAAAATGGGGCATGGTTAGGGTTGTCACCTTTTCTCGAAAAAAAATAATACCAGCCTTCCTATAGATTTATCTTTTTTTCCTATTAATAACATTGGGATGAACCATCAAAAATACCAGCCAGGTGGCAACCCTATGCATGGTACATGAGACATTCATTGTATTTTCTTGTATTGGTCCCCATGTCGCCCTGGGCACCTGGATAAGGGAAGGAATAAAGAAGGGGGTGCTTCCCCTTTAAAGGGATACTGTAAACGGAAAACATATTTTTTTTCAAAATGCATCAGTTAATAGCGCTGCTCCAGCAGAATTCTGCACTGAAATCCATTTCTCAAAAGAGCAAACAGATTTTTTTATATTTCATTTTGAAATACGACATGGGGCTAGAAATATTGTAAATTTCCCAGCTGCCCCAAGTCATGTGACTTGTGCTCTGATAAACCACAAGATAACAGCTGCCTGGTAGATCTAAAAACAGCACTCAATAGTAAAAACCCATGTCCCACTGCATTCTCTTCAGTTACATTGAGAAGGAAAAACAACAGCCTGCCAGAAAGCAGTTCCCTCCTAAAGTGCTGGCACAAGTCACATGACCGGGGCAGCTGGGATATTGACAAAATGTCTAGTCCCATGTCAGATTTCAAAACTGAATATTAAAAAATCTGTTTGCTCTTTTGAGAAATGGATTTCAGTGCAGAAGTCTACTGGTGCAGCACTATTAACTGATGCGTTTTGAAATAAACATGTTTTATCACGACAGTATCCCTTTAAGTTAACTTTTAGTATGTTATAGAATGTCCAGTTCTATTCAACTTTTCAACTGGCCTTCATTATTTCTTTTTAATCATTTTTGGAATATTTGCCTGCTTCTTTTGACTCTTTTCCAGCATTCAAATTGGGGTCACTGACCCACATCTAAATGCTCTGTAAGAATACACATTTATAGTTATTGCTGCTTTTTTTATAACTCTTCTTTCTATTCGTGTCTTCTTCTGTTCATATTCCAGTCTCATATTCTATCCATCAATGCAGGGTTGCTAGGGTTATTTAGACCATAGCAGTCTTACTGCTGAAATTGCATACTGGAGAGCTGCTGAATAAAATGAGTAATAACTCAAAAAACACAAACAATTAAAAAAAAGAAGAAGACCAAATACATCATACTAGAAGTAAATTTAAAGGCAAACAACCCCTTTAGGGTTATGGCCGATTGGAGATTTTTACATCCCCGTGATAAATTTGCATTACTGTTGGTGACAAAATCTCCCCGAAAATGCAATAATTGAAATTGCATGTGGGGAAATCCTAAACGTTACTACGTTTTTTCGGAGTTCCCAGAAATTGGTTCATCAGGAATCTTCGGTTGACTTCACATAGGTTTTACCGCTGGTGATATGAATTATTGCCGGTGGAGCAGTATTTTTAGGAGATTTGTCACTTGAGACTAGAAGCAAAGACTTTCTGCATGGCATGGTGTGCCTGACTAGGTTCCCAGATGTGGAACATACACAAATATTTGCACATCGGGTTCCTTTAATGCACACCCCAAGAAGTGAAAATATCAATGTCATTTCCAGTGCAGGCAACGTCCCAGCCAAGACAAAATAGGGGCATCTGGGATAAAGATGGCAGCTGAAAGGTTACAGTTGCTTCATTGCTTCTTTATGACCTGCATTGGTCCATCTTCTGTCAGGTCTGCGGAGGCCTCTGTTCTGATCTCTGGGTGAAGGGGCAAATTAATAAATAAGGCAACTTTGATCCACCGCCTGGACTCTCTTGCTCATCTCACCATACAAGTGTATATTTACACATAAGGTTTAAAGAGGGGATGTCTAGTACTTCCAGAGTAGCTGCTTCCTTCAGGCCAGAGAGGATTCTAGTGGTTCCTACATGTCAGTTGTCCCCTGTCTGATGGCCCATTGGCTACTATTTTGTTGTGTCTGTGTGCTGTGGAAATGACCTTTGCTAATGTCACTTTATCCCCAGGCCTCCAGCTATAGTTGTCTCTACCTTGCAGCCACACTAGGTGCTACTTGCAGCAGACAGGTCTTATCCGGTGACTTGGGATAGTCACATTCCTGTCTGGGAGTCTCGAACAATGACATGAGATTAGTTGCTGTGACTTTTTTTGTGTATCTTAAGCTGGATACACTACCATTTACAATGTTGTGTTTTTATACTAAACATTAATAAATTAATACATTTTAATGGTGTAGTTTTTACTTCTAAATTACACTGAGTACCACTCTATCATAAAAAATGTTATTCAGGAACCAACAAATGGATAGGCAGCCTTCTCAGTTCATTTTGCCTGATTCTGCACTTTCAGAAAGAGCCAGCACTTCATGATGGAACTGCTTTCAGATAGTTTATTATTTCTCCTACTTAATATAACTGAAGGAGTCACAGTGGGACTTGGATTTTTACTATTGAGTGCTATTCTCATATCTACCATCTATCCAACTTGCAGTGCAGCAGAAAAGAGTGACTGAAGTTTACTAGAGAGCAAGTCACATGACTGAAGGGACCTGAGAAACTAACATTTGTCTAGCCCCATGTCAAGATTTCAATATTAGTGATGGGCGAATTCACAGTGAATTCCCACGATTCACAAAATACCAGGAAAATTCCGCCTTGGTGATAATTTTCCGGCATCTTGTTTTGGACGCGGGCATGAGTTTTTTTCCGGTGTCGAAAAAACAGCGTCCAAAATGAGGCGCAGCTGCATTTCGCAAATTTCTACTAGAGATTTGCAAAATTTCGGTAAAGCGAAATGCCCCAGAATCGCCCATCACTATTCAAAATCTTTTGAAAAATGGAGCAGCACTGATGCATTTTAAAAAAAAAAACGTTTTCCCATGACAGAATTCCTTAAACATTGATCATATAGGGGTAATTTTCTAATAGTGGGGAAGGGTGCAAAGTACAAAAAAAAAATGCAAGCATATGCAAATTAAGATTAGGACTTGGTTTTGGTCAGGAACAAGGATTCGGCCGAACCCTGGCTGAATCCTGAACTGAATCCTGGATTTGCTGCATCCTTACTTTGCATGCATAGGGCCAGAGTGCTTGGGACCTGGGGTTTTTCAGAAAATGCATCTTTCTGTAATTTGGTTCTACATACCTTAAGTCTACTAGAAAGTTATGTAAACATTAAAGGAAAACTATACCCCCAACATTAATACTTAAGCAACAGACAGTTTATATCAAATTAAGTGACATATGAAAGAATCATATCAAACTGGAATATATATATATATATAAGTAAATATTGCCCTTTTACATCTCTTGCCTTGAACCACCATTTCATGATGGTCTGTGTGCTGCCTCAGAGATCACATGACCAGAAATACTGCAGCTCTAACTGTAACAGGAAGAGATCACATGACCAGAAATACTGCAGCTCTAACTGTAACAGGAAGAGATCACATGACCAGAAATACTGCAGCTCTAACTGTAACAGGAAAAGATCACATGACCAGAAATACTGCAGCTCTGACTGTAACAGGAAGAAGTGTGGAAGCAAAAGACACAATTGGCTCATTTGAACTAACGTGTATGTGTGCACCATGAATCATAGGTAAGGGGCTGCCCTTATTTTTCAAAATGGCAGTTTTCTATTTATGATGACCCAATGGCGCATGCTAATAAAAAAAGTATATTATTATGAAAATGTTTTTTTTACATCAGGAGTGTCCAACCTGTGGCCCAGGATGGATATTAATGGGGCCCAGCTTGAAACCTTTGGTTCCCGAGGAAAGTTCATGTTGCAAAGGATATAGGAGTCGGAAGGAGAGGGGACTCTGCCCATTGCCCAGTTAGTAGTAATAATATTAATTCTATTTTATATCCAGGTGTCCCATGTTCCAGTGTATAGCTCCATCTCGTTAACCAGCTGGTATTGTAGTTCTTTTCTGTGCATTTTCTTTACTTTTACAAATCAAAAGTGTTTGTGTGTCTCATGTGTGGCCCAGACAATTTTTCTTTTTCCAGTGTGGCCCAGGGAAGCCAAAAAGTAGTGCACCCCTGATTTACATGAAACAGGGTTTTACATATGGACTGTTTTATGCAATATCTTTTTATAGAGTGAGGGGTACAGCTTTCCTTTAAATAAACACAATAGTCTGGTGTTGCTTCTAATATGGATTAATTATTATGTCTTAGTTGGGATCAAGTACAACCTACTGTTTTATTATTACAGAGAAAAAGGAAATCATTCTTTAAAAATTGGATTATTTGAAGTTATTATTTGAGTCTATGGGAGACAGCCTTTCTATAATTCTGAACTTTCTGGATGACTTTGGGCAGAGCCAGGCCACACTGGCCAGACACCCTAGGCAACCTGACCTGGACTTGGCGGCGGCGGCTAAACACACGCATGTGCCATGTGACTAGGGTTGCCACCTGGCCGGTATTTTACCGGCCTGGCCGGTATTTTTGATGGCTTATCCCAATGTTATTAATAGGAAAAAAAGATAAATATATAGGAAGGCCGGTATTTTTTTCAAGAAAAGGTGGCAACCCTACATGTGACGCCGGCACATATGTTCAACGTGACGCTGGCGTGCGAAGATGCAGAAGCACAAGAAGAAGCCTGGGAGAGCAGACTAGATAGGGGGTAGGGAAACAGAGCAGGTATGTGCCTGGCGCCCCCCCCTTAGCTTTGCGCCTTAGGCCTGTGCCTAGTCTGCTGACCCCTTGGTCTGGCCCTGCCTTTGGGTGCAGGTCTCTGAGCTCCAGAACAGACCATGCAAAGAACCTGTTATATCCTTTACTATGGAAGATGCACCAGCGCATGACTTTTGTTGGGAGGGAGCCCCCCTAGGGTGGAGATGGAGCTGGAACATACAAGGAATATTGTCAGCACTGCTGCCTGTGTAGCAGAGAATGTGCAGGAAGCTGGGGGGCCATGCTTGATACATGGGCTGCACAAAGCAGAGTGCAATGGGACTGATCAAAGAACAACTGTAATTACTTCCAGACTTTTTTTTTTTTTCTTTGATTAATCTGATCCTGTGTACATTCTGTTCCTGCTACTGCCACAAGGTTCTCATCAGGGAGACCCCCAGCTTCAGATACACCTCGCCATTTATATAGTGTAGTGCATGGAGAGGGAAGCTGTATTTTCCAGTACAAAATAATATATATCTATAGTTACATGTGCACTTACTTGTGTATTTTGTAGTGTTTAGATCTGGTTGCCATTTAGGGTAGGGACAGACAGGGAGATTCAGGGAGATTCTGTCGCCTGGCGTTTTTAGCAGGCGACAGAATCTCCCCGAATCTACCTGTCTGTCCCTACCCTTAGGAGTAAGGGATCAATTCCCCCTTCCTTTGTTCCATCCCAGCTCCCCTTAACTTCATTCCCCACTGACTCTCTTAAAGGAAAACTATACCCAACAACAATGTAGGTCTCTATAAAAATATATTGCATAAGACAGCTCATATGTAAAGCCCTGTTTCATGCAAATAAACCCTTTACAATATACTTTTTAGTAGTATGTGCCATTGGGTAATCCTAAGTAGAAAATTGCCATTTAAAAAATAAGGGATCGAAGGATTCACGGTGCACACAAACCTACCAAACAAACCATACATGTTAGGTCACATGACCCAATTAACAAACAGAGGTGTGTCTTTTGCTTCCACACTTCTTCCTGTTACAGTTAAGGTGGCCATACACAGGCCGATAAAAGCTGACAACAGAGTCTGCAGCTTATCGACCCGTGCGTGGGGTCCTCTGACAAGCTTACCCGATCGATATCTGGCCAAAAGTTGGACGGATGTCAAACAGATGGAACTAAAAGTCCTGCTTGCACGCAGTCGTATCTGTTCTGCGACCGACCGCCCGTACCTCCTCCGTAGTGATCCGATCATTGGGCCCTAGGGCCAGGCCCGGACTGGCAATCTGTGGGTTATGGCAAATGCCAGATGGGCTGCTATAAGGTCCCATAGAAAGTCAGTATTTAGTGGGCTGGTGGGGACTGTTTGGGCCTCTTTGTGAGCTGATTGGGCCTCTGTGTACCTGAAATGCCAGGGCCTATTTTGATTCTCAGTCCAGTCCTGCCTAGGGCCCACCATCAGATCAGCCCGATATCACCCACCTCAAGATAAGCATATCGGGGAGAGATACGCTCGTTTGGCGACATCACCAAACGATCAGATCTCACCGTGTATGGCCACCTTAAAGGGCAAGGAAAGGCAAATAAATAAAATCCCATTTTTACTTTCTTTAATGAAAAAGAAATCTATCTCCAATATACTTTAATTTTAAAATGTGTACCGTTTTTATAAGAAACCTGACTGTATGCAGTGAAATTCTCCCTTCATTTAGTGCTTCTGGCAGGGAAACAATCACTTATGAACAGCAGGGGGAGCCCCTGCCTTACTTACCAGCCATGCAGAACTCAAGCAGACCCCACTGAGCATGTGCAGTGCCAGTGTCAGACAAAGATGTATAACAAAGTTACAAGATGACAGCCCCCTGTGGCCAACTTTGAAAGCATAAATCATTTGTTTGATTAGGTTTGTGGTGCAGTAAGTTCATGTTTATGTTTAGTATACAAAATACAGCAATTCTAGCCTTATTCTATTTTACACTTTCCTTGTCCTTTAAGAGCTGCAGTATTTCTGGTCAGGTGATCTCTGTGGCAGGACACAGACCATCTTGAAATGGTGGTTCAAGGGAAGAGATGTAAAGGGACAATATTCACTTAAATATATATACCAGTTGGGTAAGATTATGTAATGTGTCACTTAATTTGATTGAGCTATCTGTTGCTTAAGTATTAGGTTTGGGTATAGTTTCCCTTTAAAGGGAAGACTCAAGTACGACGTGCATGTACAGTATTGGTCCCCCCAGAACCAGAGGGACCCCCCCCGTGCCAGTGAACAATTCCAATATGTATCACTTGAAATTTGATTATAGTGCCTATAGTCCTATAGACCATATCATAAAGACAACAATATCATAGACAACCAACATTGAGTAGAACCTCAGAATCTCAGTTTGACACTTTTCAAGAAACCAGGGACCATGTAAATTCAGGGGAATGCTCTTAATCATTTTGGGTACTTGGGACCTCACAAATGCAATCAATTTGGGCAACATTTAAAATCCAGGAATGTAAAATGATGTTCTACTGAAGTGAAATGCTCCCAAAACAGTGAGGGATCAAACCAGGCAAAGCCAATCTTTTGGTTCATGGACATGTGCTCAGAATATAGCAGGGGCCTATCCTGGCCTATAAAGAGAAGACTTTAGATAACTTTACTATCCCATGCACAGTATGAGCTTTATTGCTTCCGACTGATATACATTAGTACAAGCTCAGGATTTCCACTGCAACCAATTCTGATCCCTCACCCTGGAGACCCTGGATCAATCCTGAAGGCCACAGGAGCAGCCTACAAGGCCGAGGATGAGAATTATGGCAGTGACCAGGCAGGGCTGTGTGTGTGTAAATTGGCTCCTTATCAAGTTGTACAACAATGGGTTGTGCTGTGGAAACTCAAATTAATTTAAAACATTTCCCATGAGCCCCTGAAGGTGTCACTGTGCTAATTTGCTAATCATCTAAAGACCCAGGGGACTGCTCCATCGCAGAGACAGGGCAGCTTGAAATACAGTGATCTGTCTCGTTTTTTACGATGCTCATGTTTCCTTTGAGGAATTATTCCATAAATACGGCCCCTTGGGGGTACCTTAGTGTAACAACTCCGGAATGTTCCCTGATTAAACTGCAGTTAATTATAGAGATGCACCTTGGGATTTACAAGATCTATAATTGGTTTGTTGTGTGTAAATATTAATTTACCACCTCCATGTTTATATGCAATTAAATGCATTTGTGTGACTAAATTTAGCATGTGTATGTATTTATATGTTTATATATAGGCGTGGGTGCTCCCTGGAGGTATTGAAACTGATTTTTAGTATAAAGCTGTGTGTGTTCATGGGCAGATCCCAGTCTGAATTGAGAGATAGATATGCAAATA
>CM044443.1:124910701-124978635 GCA_024363595.1 Xenopus borealis | reverse complement strand
CTACTTGCACCTAGGGTTGCCACCTAGATGGTATTTTACCCTATTGGTTCTCTGATATCCCTCACTCTTCCCATCTACACATACTTCTCTGCAGCCCCCAAAATGCCACTCTACTTGCACCTAGGGTTGCCACCTAGCCGGTATTTTACCCTATTGGTTCTCTGATATCCCTCACTCTTCCCATCTACACCTACTTCTCTGCAGCCCCCAAAATGCCACCCTACTTACACCTAGGGTTGCCACCTAGACGGTATTTTACCGGCCTGGCCGGTATTTTTGATGGTTGATCCCAATGTTATTAATAGGAAACATAGATAAATATATAGGAAGGCCGGTATGTTTTTTTCAGGAAAAGGTGGCAACCCTACTTGCACCCCAAAACACAGCCCTGATCTAATACTGTGTCTAGTATAGTCCAGTATATATAGTCACTGCTATTACACTGGGATTCTTTGGCAGGGATCTAATAAGCTCCTCCGAGATGTAGTCTGGTAACAGCTGGAAAGCCTCCCAATAAACATGACCAGGGGGGTTTGTTTCTGAATGGAGCGCAAAGTGCCCAACTCATTATTCTGGCATAAGGCTCTGAATATTTCCCAGCATGCCTGGGAGTTTCTGCACCCGGGTCACATGTATGGGGTGCTGTATATTGCTGTACATAGGGTGCTAAGTATACCATGATGTGCCAGATGTTTTCCATGAGTGAATGTCTGGCCTTGGATCTTATACGGAGACATAAAGGCGACTGGAGATTCCACAGGGAGTAGCCAGAAACATGAAACTGACAGTATTTCCAATTATCAGTTCTCACAGCTACTGATGGGCGAATAAATTCGCCAGGCATGAATTTGAAGCGAATTTCCACATTATCTCCTCCAGAGAATAGATTTGCAAAACTGCTGCAGAAATTAGCAGACGAAAAATGCACCGTGACAAAAAATTGTCGCGCAGCAAAATTGTTCGGACGCCCGTTGACTTCACTGCTTTCTGTAAATTTTTCATTGTTTCGTGAATTTTTGGTAAATCTGCAAATCGCTAGTCACAGCCAGTAGTTATCTGTGGGTGCATCCATACTGTTGCCCACTGTACTTCAGTAACGTGTTGGGGTGTTAATTCTCAAATTAATCAATTAACAATTTTGAGATGGTTTTAATTTTTTATTATTTGTGGTGTTTGAGTTATTTAGCTTTTTATTCAGCAGTAGTGATGGGCAAATTTATTCACCTGGTGCGGATTTGCTGCGAATTACTGCGATTTGAAACACCTGTGAACAATCACCTGGAAAAAATTCACCGAAAAAACAGGAATTTTTTTTTAAGGCCGGAGGGCGTTTTTTTTTGGACGCCAGAGAGTTTATGAGCAAAAACCAGACGCGGGCAGCATTTTGTATGTTTTTCGCCCCAGATTTGCCCATCGCTATGCAGTAGCTCTCCAGTCTACAATTTCATCAATCTGGTTGTTAAGGTCCAAATTACCCTAGCAACCATGCATTGATTTGAATAAGAGACTGGAATATGAATAGGAGAGGCCTGAACAGAAAGATGAGGAATAAAAAGTAGCAATTACAATAAGGGACAGATTTATTAAGGGTCTAATTTAAAAAAAATTTATAGTCAAAACTGTCAAATTCGGCTAGGAAATTATCCAAACTCGATTCAAGTTTTTTTTTTACAATTCAAATTCGATTTTCGAGATTCATAAAACTCTGGCCCTTTAAGAATTCGAATTCAAGTATTCGCCACCAAAAACTTGCCGTATTCAAGTCAATGGGAAAGGTCCAGTGACCAATAGGGAGAAGTTTGTAGCCTTCTTGACATTCAAGGTTTTTTCAGAGAAATAAAACTCAAATCAACCTTAGTTGAATTCAAGTCGGATTCGATTTGAGTTTTCAGGTCAGTAAAATTTGTCAGAGTTTTGGATATTCGATTTTCTTTGGATATGCGATTTTTGTTAAATAACCGCCCAGTTGACCCCCCCCCCCCACCACCACCATTTGAAAGCTGGAAGAGAAGGTGAATAATTCAAAAGAAAAATTAAAAAAAACAGTTGAAAGTTTCCTAGAATTAGCCATTCTATTACACACTAATAGTTTATATGAGCCACCCCTTTTACGGTTGTTGCAGTCCCACATTTTGGGAACCTCAGGGGTAGGCTGCAGAGCTGACACTTCAATCCTCAGGCTGATTGAATGATGTTACGTGCAGTTTAGGGTAGGAGGAGAGGAGCTCTTTCACCTACATTACTTCTCCAGATGAGATTTCTGCTGTATCAGCACTGACCTACCTTCGAATATGGGATCTGAATTGCGCAATGAGCTGACGCATCCATCACTATAACTGAATCATCATCAAGCCCCATTTAACCCTTCCAACTATGCTGCACTTATGGGGATATTCCTAAAGGGAAAAATAGTGGTTTACCACTCAGCCTAGTCATTCTTTCTATAAAACATTGTCACTGCCCTCCGGGGTCGGACTGGGGGGGCCGGGGACACACCATGACTGCTGTCCAGGGCCCCCCTCTGGCCCCCGCACCCACATGTGCTGATGACACTGAAAAAAGTGGTGTTTTTTTGTTGTTGCAGAGAGGTGTCTTCAGGAGAGGGGGTCTGGCCTGTTTTACCAATATTTATTGTATTTGTATATGAATTAGGGCCTCATGGGGCCCCTATAGCTCTTGGGCCCCCCTGCAGCCACAGGGTCTGCTTCCTCTGTAGTTACGCCCCTGCCGCGACCCGACCTGTACCCGCAACCCGAGATCCGCAACCCGGACCCGCGACCCGCTGACCATCAAGAATCAGGAAGTGCTGTCATTGTAAACCGGAAGTGACATCATCGGAAGTAGCCGTGACCAGAAAAAAAGGAGTAAAACACGAAGTGCTGTCAATTTAAACCGGATGTGACATCATCAGAAGTAGAAATGCTGAGAAAAAGGAGTAAAAATCGCTATAGCGAGGATCCGCGACCCGACCCTCAACCCGCCAACCTGCAGAACCACCGGCCCGCTTCTATACCCGCACCCAGAAATTCTACGAGCAACCCACGGGGTACCGCCGGATTTTGCGGGTAACCCGCGGGTACCTGACCCGCTGCAGGACTCTAGTTGGGGGCGCACCAGGGTTTTTCCCGGTATCCCGCCGGGCCATTCTGACCCTGCTGCCCCCCCCCCCGGTTTTCCAAAGACCAAAAAAAAAATAATCCCAGATGCACCAAAACTCACTGATGCAGCGAAGTGTTTCCCAGTCAGTTCAGGTAAAGTTGCTAAAAATATTACAGGGCAGCGCTTTTGAAATAAAAAAATAACAAAGTGGTATAAAGGTGATACCTTTATTGGATAACTAATATAATCATAGCAACTTTTCAAAACGTTTTAGTCCCTTTTTCAAGCTGATTACAATGAAGCTCAACTTAATACAGATAGAGGTTACATGCGGATCAAACATTACTCTAGTAAGTAGGCATTGCACCCGGCCTTGGTGGAAGCACATGGTGGCAAATTTACTAAGATCCGAAAAATCGCCAGCGCAGGCTTTGCTAGCGTTCGCCGCACTTCGCCATGTGAATTTTCGCCAGCGATACACAAATTCACTAAAGTGCGAATTTACACTCAGGTCGGCGAATGGTAGCGTAGTTACGCTAGTGTTACTTCTCTAGACATAGCGCAATTACGCTAACGAAGCCTAATTCGCAAATTTCTAAATGTAATAGAAGTATATGTTACAGCCACTACATTCCACTACACAAGCCCAGGAAACCTTTAATAAATAAAATAAAGTTGTCCTATTGCCCTACATGTGCCCCCTGTATAGTTGTGTTGCCATATGTTAGGAAATGTAGGGGGGAAGGAGGGTAACCCCCCCCAAAAAAAACAATGTTTTTCAGACTATCACCCACACCCAATACGCCACAACGTTTTTTTTGTTTTTTCGTCAGTGCGCAAATTCGCCTGGCGTAAGGGTGTGAAGTTGCGCAAGTCTATCTACTTCGCCAGCGTAAATTCGCCAGTGTCGGTGTAAGTGGATTTGCGATGTTCCGATTTGACGTCACGCTGGCGAATTAGACGCTTCGCGCTTTAGTGAATTTGCCCCATGGAAGGATCATACATGCACGATAAAAAGGATTCAAAGGCCGTTTAAGGGAGAAGTGCGCTGGATGTTTATTATGAAAATTTAATCTGAAACGAAAGGAGAAGTCATAGCTTATAACACTTCATTCCCTTCCTCTTTGGTGTATAATTAGAAGTTTGGAAATTACTACACTATATATTGTATATTTCTCCATTGTGTGTTTTCTCCATTCCCATAGGCGCTGATCCGTTTTCTATATATCTGGGCAAACGTAGTGCCTTATATTACATATGAAGATGCAAATTACAGAAAGTTCCATTATCCGGAAAATTAAGAATGCACCAAATCCCGGATTTGGCCTTTTTCAGCAGGATTCGGATTTGGCCAAATCCTCGTGCCTGGCCGAACGTAATCCTTAAAACCATGTGACTTTTTGTCACAAAACAAGGAATGAATACATTTTATGCACGGCTCTTTTTTCCTGATTTGCATATGCAAATTCGGATTCGGATCGGTATTCGGCTGAATCTTTCCCAAAGGATTTGGGGGGTTCGGTCGAAACCAAAATAGTGGATTTGGTGCATCCCTACGGAAAACCCCTGAGCATTCTGGATAACAGGTCCCATAGCTGCATTAACATTGCCTTGGGAAGTCTTATATCACGTAGTAATGTTTCATTTGCTTGTTTTTATTCTGAATATTGAGGCTGGAGACCCCCCGGGGGTCGATTGCTATATAAAGATCAGCCTGTGCCCCAGTGTTTCCGTTTAAGAGAAAATAGAGAAGTATTTTATTTATCCCCTGCCGGCCCCACAACACATTGGCCCCTTTCACAAGGAGAGAAAGTCTGTGTATCCCCCCAAAGCAATCTCATATTCCTCTCTGTCTCCCCCCTGTCGCCTCCCAGATCCATTACTCACTCTGTAAATGCTTCCTCATGTTGCGCCCGGGCAGACCACCCTCTGAAATAAATACGCTCCCCCCGCTTGGCTTCATTCCCTGATGTGTTTGATGGTTTGTGTCACAAGCACTTGCTTTAATTTCACAATCCAAAGAGAACCAGTAATACCTATGAACAATGCAGTTCTCCCATTCTGAACAACGCATTCTGCTCACGGTGTTCTGTTGTACTGCTGCAAATCTTATACAGATATGGGAGATGTAATCCAGAACAGGGCCGCCATTAGAAATCACGGGGCCCCGCACAACAAAATTGTCGGGCCCCCTGGGCTCCGCCCACCCAGACACCAAAGCCCCGCCCCAATCCCCGCCAAATCCACATCAAAGTTAAAAAGACCACACAGACATCAGCGCTAAAAAAGTAACCCCCCCCCAGAGCTCCCTTATAAGTTAAAAAAAAATTGGTGCCAGACCCCCCCACCATAAAAGTTTGAGAGACAGATATGCAAATAAGCAGATACTCCTGGTACCAACTACCCCCCCCCACACATACACAGGCCCCCCCCCCCACATTCACCCAAACTACATAGAACTGTGTTCAAATTTTCATAACCTGCCAAGTTTTGTAAAATGCACATGGGAATTCAGGGATTTTTCACATTTTGGGAAGTAATCTTATTTTTTACAATATTATGACCGTGTGACGTCACTGCATTGCCTATGGTGCCCGGCCGGGTTTGCCCGCCCCTAGAGTAGTGTTTCTATGCAGAGTGATAAGACAAAACAGAGGCGCCAAAAGGATAAAATTAGTGTCGGCTCCTTCGCGTCTGTTCGGCACTTCCGCATCGGCGTTTCAGCATAGGCTCAGCGCTGGTAAGGGGGCCCAGCTCTTGGGAAAATGCAGCACTGCCGGGCCCCCCTTCAGCCCTGGGCCCGGGACACTTGTCCCCCCCTGATGGCGGCCCTGATCCAGAATGCTCGGGACCTGGGGTTTTTCCGGACAAGGGATCATTCCATAATATGGATCTTCATACCTTAAGTCTACTAGATAATCATGTAAACATGAAATAAAGCCAATAGGCTGGTTTTGCCTCCAATAAGGATTAATTATATCTTAGTTGGGATCAATTACAAGCTACTGTTTTATTATTACAGAGAAAAAGGTAGGGATGCAGGATTCAGTTTGAGATTCTGCCTTTTTCAACAGGATTCGGCCGAATCTTTCTGCTCAGCCGAGCCCATGCAAAGTAAGGACGGGGAGGGAAATCACGTGACTTTTTGTCACAAAACAAGGAAGTAAAAAATTATTTCCCCTTCCCACCCCTAATTTGCATATGTAAATTAGGGTTCGGATTCGGTTCGGTATTCGGCCAAATCTTTCTCAAAGGATTCAGGGGTTCGGACGAATCCAAAATAGTGGATTCGGTGCATCCCTAGAAAAAAGAAATCTTTTTTTTTTTTTTTTTTTTAATTATTTCCTTATAATGGAGTCTATAGGAGACCTCCTTCCCTTAATTTGGAGCTTTCTGGATACTTGCACTTTCTCAGGCACAGTGACCCACAGAGCTTACAATCTAAGTCTACCTGAGGCTAAGGGAGACTAGTAGACCGGAAGGGGTCACTTGTGCCTTTCATGCTACAGTGAGCCTTGCAAATGTGCCCTGAGATCTTGTTGAACTATAATTTCTAGCATCCTCCTACCTAAAATCATGGGTTACGGCTAGTGATGGGCGAATCTGGGGATTCTGGGAAAATTTCTCAGGAAATTCACGAAATGGCAAAAAAATTTCCAATGTCTTGTTTTGGACGCAGGCGTCTGTTTTTGGACACAGGCATCTGTTTTTGGACACAGGCATCTGTTTTTGGACACAGGCATCTGTTTTTGAATGCGGGTGTCCGTTTTTGGATGCCGGCGCACATTGCCGGCATCGAAAAAATTGGACGCTGGCGAATTTTCCCAGGCATTTCGCAAATTTATTCGCCAGCAGCAAATCTTGGAAATTCGAGCCAGGCAAATAAATTCATCCATCACTAGTTACGATGTACGGGCAGCTATAGCCTGGAAATATCTGGAGACACAAGAAATACCTAGTTCATATGGCCTGAAATGAACTACAACAGTCTACATGATTCTGCTGAACAGAACTACAGCAGAGTGACGGATCATTACCGTGTAGTTCTTTACACTCTATAGTAGAAGCTCAGCCCTACAATAAACATCCCGCATTATTGCTAGGAAGCATGGAGTGTATGCACAGAACTCATTAGCGCTCAGTATACGGGACAAGAAAAGACCATTTATTCACGTCACTGACTGTACATTGTGGCTTAGTTTATACAATGGCTTTTATGAGTTGTGTTTGGTACAATGTTATAATGGGAAGCTTTGTATTCCACTCATTGCATGGACAACAACAACTACAAAAGAAAAGAGAACATGAATTAACCTGGTAACCAAGCACCCCTGGATCCACTGCAGCAAATTTAGGATGATAACTTGGAATTGCATTAATGGGAGCAGGGCCTATGGCACATGTGGAATTTTATCTGCCAACCATTTATGGAGAATCACAAGGACTCATTAGCTTCAGTTGATCCTGCTACAACCAAGGTGAGAAATCCACAGCTATATTGTTCAGTGTAGGACACCATCCCTATGTAGAGGGCCAAGTCCTAGTGTATAATTATAGGTGACCCAACATAAAGGTTAATTCCTGCTGTTGATTAGGAAGTACTGGATCTGTTACTGATGTCCTGTGGAAGGGAGTTCCTCCAGTTGGACCAGGGATCTTGCGGTTAGTTCATGTTCATAGATTATGTAATGGGAAGAGGCTTTTTCTCTTTGGTCTCCACCTAGTTTGGAGGATGTGCTGGAAGCTTGGAAACTCTAAGGCAGGGATCCCCAGCCTTTTCAACCCGTGAGCAACATTCAGAAGTAAAAGGAGTTGGGGAGCAACACTAGCAGGAAAAATGTTCTTGGGGTGCCAAATAAGTGCTGTGATTGGCCATTTGTTGGCAGTGCACCTGGTTTTTATACAACCAAAACTTGTCCACAAGCCTGGAATTTAAAAATAAGCACCAGCTTTGAGGCCACTGGGAGCAACATCCAAGGGGTTGGAGAGCAACATGTTACTCACGAGCTACTGGTTGGGTATCACTAGTCTAAGGAGACCAGTAACATTAGAGAGGGTTTGGAACAGGGACCCCAAGGACAGGGGCTGGGTTGGCATAGCAGACTCATAGGAGTTGAGAGTTGGACACAACAGCTTAGCAAGTATTGGGCTTCATCTATGAATAGTAGTAGTGTGGAGTTATTTATCCAAGCCAACACCCACCTAAGCAAAGGGACCACTGATTGGAAAGTAGACCTGGGTTATTTTCCCCTAAAGAGAATCTGTTACATGGAGCTGTGCCTAAATGGTGAGACTATTCCTTCCCAAGTTCCTTCTACTAAGTGTGTAGGAACCTGGACCCCTGTATACTGTGTAACCTTTGCCATAACACTTGTTCTGTATTTATTGTTGTATTCAGGAACAGGAACTAGAGTGTGCTGGGCACCCCCTGCAAAAAAATCTTTAGAAGGTCCCGGCACACTCCGATCTCCATCCTCCCACCCACTTCCTGTCCAGCCAATGTCCTGTCTTTGTCCCGCCCATGCACCGCCTTTGTCCTGCCCACTCCCAACCGACTCCTCCCACTGTCCCATCTGACGTGTGCCCCTGGTAAGAGGGGGGCTGGGGAGGAGGGTTTTTTAATTAGCTATAGAGGAAGCAGACCCCACAGTCCAGACCCCCCCTGTTTTCAGGCCCCCCCCCCCTGCGACTGCAGGGTCTGTTTCCTCTATAGTTACCCACTGTTTAGGAAACACCATTAAACTGCCAGTCTTCTGTTTGGTAAAGAGGCACTTTAAAAGGAATTAACATGTTGAAAGCTGCAGTTTAACTTTCTCCACTACCCTGTTGTAAGGGTCCAGCTGAGAGTGACGGACACAATGCTTATGATATTCTGCAGGAGTGCAGCCAAGAAAGGAATATTATATTATAAGTATTTGCCTGAATGGACTGACTGAGCGGGAGCAATGGTCTCCTCCATCCAGGCGGGTTACTGCTGAGTGTTACAGTGAGGGATGGATAAGCTAAGGCTCAGTAAGGGATGCCAAACACTTAAGTAAATGTTAGGATGCTAGGCTACTTCGAAAATAAATACACAAGCCTCAACCAAATTCCTTGTAGGGGAAATCTCCCAAGTAACCAGTGATTTACAACATGTAGCAAATCTGACAAGTGGTTGGAAACCCTCAACTGGGGGTCACTGACTGTGGGACTGAATGCCCCACATGCCCTGAAACTATAACAACAGTCTGATGGGTCCTGATGGGCCAAAGTGCTGAAGAACCAAGCCCCCGATGAACTGAACTCCCAAAGACCCAAAGACCCGAAGTGCTGACGAAGCTGGGAACTTGAAGCTGCGAAAAGACCCGAAGCCACAAAAGGAGACGAAATATATTGAAGAAAACCTAAGAAGCTGCCATTGCCAAAGACAGTGAAGAACCTGAAGTTATTTCCACTGAACACCAATGTTTTTTTGTTTTTTTATTTAAACCCTGGCCACCAATGCTTTATGTTAATCCTTTATGGGCCCCTAGCCACAACATTTTTAAAGAATGTTTTAAGGGACCCACCATTTTTTTAACTGGCCACTAGTGTTTTTTTCCCCTTGTGGTGGCTGCGGCGTGGCAACCAATGACGTTTTTTTATCTTTTACGGGGGCCCCTGACCACCAATATTTTTTTTAGGGATGCACTGAATCCAGGATTCTGCCTTTTTCAGTAGGATTCGAATTGAGCTGAATCCTTGTGCCTGGTCGAACCAGTTCCGAATCTTTATTTTAATACGCAAATAAGGGGCGGGGAGGTAAATCACTTGACTTTTCGTAACAAAACAAGGACTTAAAATTGTTTTCCACTTTTTCCTTTCCCGGCCCTAATTTGCAGATGTAAATTAGGATTCAGATTCAGCTTTGGTTCGGTACTCGGCAGAAACTTTCACAAAGGATTCAGCCGAAACCTAAATAATGGATTTGGTGCATCCCTAATTTTGTAGGGGGGACCCTGGCCACCAGTGGGTTGTTTTAACTTGTAGAGGAGCCCTGGCCACCAGTAAAGTTTTTTACATTTTTATGGGGGGGGGGGCCCTGACTGCCCATTTTTTTTTTTTTTAACTTGTAGGGGGGGACCCTGGCCACCAATGGGTTTTTAGTGTTCATGACTTAGCACCCATGTTTGTGTGGGGTCTGGGTCGAAGCCTGTGGTGGTGGGTGGGGCCCATAAAATTTTGTAGTATGGGGCGCCATGAATTCTGATGGCAGCCCTGCAGAGATGCCCAGGACTATATTATAGATGCCTGCATGGTATGGTGCAAAAATCAGGGTGTTTTGTGTCTGTTCTTTGCAGCAGCACTAATACAGGGGCCCACAAGGGTTACAATCCTTTTGTCTAGGATGTTAGTTCCCACAGCTCATTCGAATCAGATATTACCTGGGACTGCCCCCTAGTGGACTCTTCTATTCTGTACCCGTACCTTTTGATAAACATGAATTTCTCTAACCCCTTACCCTTCCATACGACTTGAACAGTTCTTTGTTAGCACTGAATTGGATCCATATCCAGTATATAACTTGTATGTACATAGAAGTGACAAATATAAGGGGATTAGAAGCCTCCCAGGAGTCCCATGACCCTGTCGAGGCACAGACTTGGAGGCCGAGGGCTTTTATACAGGTCACGGAACTCCAAGGTGACTTTTAATATCCTTGTATGTGACAGCTGGGGGTACGGTATTTTTATCATATGCACATTTCATAGTGACATCACTATGCACTAGCCATAAAGTATGACATCACTAACCACTATTTCTATGGATTTATTTTACAGATTATTAATGAATACTGTGCAGGGATAGATATCACTGATAATACAGTTTCCCCCAGGCAGCAGTCCTGCGGTGTGAACCCCATTGACACCCATATGCTCCTCATAGAGGCTTCTGGGAAATACCCTGTATTGGTAAAAGCCTAGAATGTCCTGCTCTTCCAATTCCCTCTCTGCACCACAGTGTGACACAGGCAACCCTCCAACTCTCTGCCATTTCTGTCTACACAAACTTCACACCTTCATACTGCACAGCCACATCCCACAAACCCTTGCACATTATAATTACATATTGATAGGTATGATTATGTACGCCTGTTGTTAAATAGAAGGATATTCGTTATAACCTGGACTTCATGAACCGCATCAAATGACTTGCTCGCCAGCTTTGTGCCTTCACGTGACTGTGGAATTGTTGCCCTTTATTTAGTTCATTTGTGTTATCTGTCCTTTTACTGTGATGTAGCAAATGGTGTAATAGACTCAGACACTAGATGGCAGTGTTGCACAGTTTATAATTGCTATAAAGCACTTTTGTTTTTTAAGAAGAAGGTGCTTGTGGTTTTGCAGTATCCAGGGAGCTGGGGGTTTTCAGTGCCTTACATTTCATTCCCTGGATCTTGCTGGATTACAGCTCCCAAGATTATTTTGCTGGATGAATCTGAGAGTTGTGTATAACATGTAAAAGTGGGCCCCCTCCTGATACTGTTACACTGCAACCTCCAGCATGCTCTGATCTGACAGCCTATGGTGTGACTGCCCAGGTCCCCACTATGTAAATAGCAGTTTCAGTAAGAAAGATACAGTGGCTGAACCAAACACCCATGGGTCTTGGTATAGAATTCGCAACTGGAATGCCCTCTGCAATACATAACCTAGTAACTACTCACTGATAATTTACATCACAGCCAGCTCCCATGGGTAGGGGTGAGGTGGGCCCAAATGCTATTAAAACCCAAGTACCTGCAGCACATGTAGCAGGGCAAGATGGTAACAGCAGGAAGAGTAAAGTGCTATAACACGTTTATTATATATGTTGCCCAAACTGCAGCTCCTCCTCTTCTTCTTAGGTACAACTCCCAGCACCCACTGAGTGTAGTTTGACAACAGCTAAAGGGCTTTGGCCTGGTTCCCAACCTTTTTCTTAGAGTAAGCCTTACTGTAGTTAGATCAAACAGGTGAAACCTTATCCTGCAGCATGTGGATCTGTATCTTCCTTTTCACATGGAAAGCTTGCTTTATACCATAAACTGATAAATATTTAAAATATTTACAAAGATGAAGTGCTACTTGCTTATAATAAATTCAGTGTACACTTATCCCATATACATCTCACTGGTTTTTCTTCTTAATGTTGCCAATCCCATATAACATCAAACAGAAAGAACCTTTTTGTGTCTGAAGTATCCGTCTTAAAGGAAATGTCAATCCAAATTTTCTGTCTACTAAAATAAAACATACTTCTAAGCAACTTTGCAATATACATTCATTACACGTCTTCTATGGATATATATATATATATATATATATATATATATATATATATATATATATATATTAATATTGAAAGCAGTGTTTGTCCCTTTCTGTTCTCTGCACCGGTGGTTCACACTGTTGATACAATGTAAGACAAGGCAGCTGATTAACAGACCTGTCTTTGCTGGGGAACGAAGATTTTTGCAACATTGTTTAAAAAGTAACAACCAAGAGTTAAACAATTGCAATTATATTTACAAACAAAAGTGCTGACAATTTTTAATAAACGTATACTGGAAAGTTGCTTAGAATTATATTTTCTTTTATTAGGCACATTTTTAATTTGTGGTTGACTTGACCTTTAAAACTAAATCGTGTATCTTCAGATAGTGGTAAATAAAAATCTGACACTGAAAAATAACATGTACATTTATTATCATGATAATTAAAGGGATATTGTCATGTCATGTAAATGTCATGATATTTACATGTCTTTTTATCAAAACACATCAAAGGACCAGGAAAGGCAAAAAAATTAAATCCAATTTTTACTTT
Organism: Xenopus borealis; assembly: GCA_024363595.1. Lineage (NCBI taxonomy): Eukaryota > Metazoa > Chordata > Amphibia > Anura > Pipidae > Xenopus > Xenopus borealis. The sequence goes on along the minus strand of CM044443.1, from coordinate 124,965,709 downwards.
CTTTAATGAAAAAGAAACTTATCTCCAATATACTTTAATTAAAGTTTTTTTTATAAGAAACCAGACTGTATGCATTTAAATTCTCCCTTTAGTGCTGTGGATAGGAATTGTCAGACGGTCCCTAACTGCTCTGCAGGGAAACAATCATACTTGTGAACAGCAGGGGGAGCCTCCGCCTTACTTACCAGCCATGCAGAACTCAAGCGGCTTTGTTTTTTGATCATTTATGACGATCCCTAAGAAGCCCCGATCACACTGAGCATGTGCACAGTCTTGGTCTTGCAAAGATGTATAACAAAGTTACAAGATGACAGCCCCCTGTGGCCAACTTTCATGTTTATGTTTAGTATACTAAATACATAATTTCTTGCCTCATTTTATTTTAGACTTTCCTTGTCCTTTAAGGGTAGTGACACGCGGGCAGTTTTTCTTGGCGACAATCTCCCCAAACTGCCTTTTTGTGTCTTCCCTTCCTGTATAATGAAGAGTCGCCTGCACTAAGCAGACACGGTGCTTCATTTTCCGATGCTGCCTCATGAGAAAAGTTCGAGAGACTTCGGAAATTGAAGTGCCGCAAGTGCATCAGCACAGGTGATTCTTCATTACAGCAGACGGAAGGCAGGGTAAAGGCAATTTGGAGAGATTGTTGCCCCCGGCAGAAGAGACGATTAGTTGCCAGGCGACTAAATCTCCCGTTATCTGCCCGTCTGCCCCTACACTAAAACTGTTGCCTGGTAGATCTAAGAACAACTCAATAGTAAAAGCCAAGTCCCACTGAAACACATTCAGTTACATTAAGTAGGAGAAATAGCAGTCTACCAGAAAGTAGTTCCATCCTAAAGTGCAGGCACAAGTCACATGACTGGGGGCAGCTGGAAAACAGACAATACGTCTAGCCCCATGTCAGAGATGCTCTCACACACACACACACACCAGCCTTAGAAAGTAATAAAAAAGTATTTTGAGCAGGGGAATCATGTATCAGTTATATTTTTGTGTAATGTGTATGTTCGCTGTGTATATACTCATTTTTTTCAGCCGAAACCACAACTGGTATTATCATCCCCTTCCATTAGTTGGGCCCTTGCAGAATAGTGGCGTTAATGAGTCTCCTTGCTGATCTATAACTTAATAGACTACCAGAAAAAAAAGTGACTTGGCCATGTTTCTGTTCCATCCCTCCCATCACTACACATGTGCATTAAAACTACATATCCCACAATCCTTATGAGATGTTCAACTGCATTAAGACAAATAAACCCCCTCCACAAAAATGTAATCAGTGAACAGCCTCTTTGAACTCTTTAGATAACCTTTTAACAACCAGAGTGGTAGATAACAGTAAGGCTGCAGCATCCCCTTAATCACTTAGAATTCCTTCTACTCCTCTAGCCCACTCAGCCCCCTCCCTCAGGAATTTCCTTTGGCTGTTGGGTCATCAGCATGCTCCGTTCTTCTCAGCTTACATGACTATGCACACCCTCCAGTCTAAAAGTCAATGACAAGATAGCATTACTAGTTCCCATAGAAACTGTAGCTGTCTGATACAATTTATTCCCCCCTAATCACTTCTCCTAAGCTCAGAGTAACTATTATATTGATGTTGCTGGAAAAGGGAGGGGGTATATGCAGTACAAATGATGCGGCTTGATTGGGGGAGATATGCCCAACTTCTATACATGGTAGGAAAATGTAGGTTTTACATGTCCTTTAAAGGGCAAGGAAAGGCAAAGAAATAAAATCCCATTTTTACTTTCTTTAATGAAAAAGAAATCTTTCTCCAATATACTTTAATTTTAAAATGTGTACAGTTTTTATAAGAAACCTGACTGTATGCAGTGAAATTCTCCCTTCATTTAGTGCTTCTGGCAGGGAAACAATCACTTATGAACAGCAGGGGGAGCCCCTGTCTTACTTACCAGCCATGCAGAACTCAAGCAGACCATACTGAGCATGTGCAGTGCCAGTGTCAGACAAAGATGTATAACAAAGTTACAAGATGACAGCCCCCTGTGGCCAACTTTGAAAGCATAAATCATTTGTTTGATTAGGCTTGTGGTGCAGTAAGTTCAAGTTTATGTTTAGTATACAAAATACACCATTTCTAGCCTTATTCTATTTTACACTTTCCTTGTCCTTTAAGGCAATAGTGGGTTATATAATAATCTTGCAGATATTATGAAGGCTCTGGTGCCCAAGATCCAGCTTGAGGTCTTCATTCACATTCAGTGAGCACGGGCAGATATAGAGCCACTTGTGAGCTGGCTTGTGAAATGACTACAAACTCCAAGATGCACCAAGACACATCATGTGTACTACTGATATAATTTGTTGCATTGTGATAAAGCTCATAGAGAAGCCCAACCCCCCTTTTTATAACTCTGCGTAGACCCCATAAGCCTCTGAGCTCATACATCCAACATCACCCAGTTTAAAAAACCATCTTATACAACAAAGAATGGGACAATGAGGTGGGATCAATATTTTACTTGAAAAACAAATAATAATTTACAAAATATACAGCAATGCCGGCTCTGTACCTGGGCTAACAAAAGAGATAATTTTTTTGGAAGGCATCAAGCAGGTACGAGCTCATTGTAGGAACTTTAAAAAGGCAAGCAGACCATCTCCCCCGAAAGAATGACAAACATTGTTTCATCCGTTAAAAAAATAAAATAAAAAGGAGCATTTAGTCATCTGCCCCTCGTACAAAAATATTGTAGAAATAGAAAGTTCCATTTTCTTTCTTCTGTTAAGGCTAGCAGCTGATTAGACACATCATTATGAGGTCATCGGGATAAAAGTGATGACATCAGGGATCTTGGATGCCGCATTTCAAGTTGGCTGGAACAGCAACATCTGGAGAAAGGAGAAGAAATCATGAATGATGTGGAAGAATCTATCATCTCGCTAAATTGACATGCAGGTGCCACAATGGAAGCTCCACCCCCTGACACTAAAAAGCAGAAAACACACTCTGCATATCTCTATTGAATGCTCTAATAGTTATGCCTTTGCCTTCAATAGATTTAAGCCTGCGGCAGGTGACAATGTTGGGAAATCCATAGTATACTAAGTATATATCTGATCAAACATATCAATTACATTGTATGAGAAGGGGAGCAGAAACCTAGACACTGGGATGGCAGTGCATGTGATCTATTTAGATTTCTCTGAAGCTGTTGATATGGTACCACACAGAAGGTTAAAAATTAAATGAAGAAATATTGGTCTACAAAATATTTGTACAGTACTTGGTTTCCATCCTTGGACACAGATGAGCCTAATGGAAGAAGTACACAACACAGTTCAGCAGAGGGCAAAGCACAAGTACTTGTCTCACCTATCTGTTTAGGTTTAGGCAGGTTTAAGTTGTTCATGATCTTCACAAACTCTGCTTCGTCTTTAGTGAGTCGAGGGTTCAGGCGTTTCTCTTCCTCTACTGATGACACTGTCTGACCTGTGACAAAGGGAATGAGAGGTCAGGGGGTGGCTGCATGGGGGTCGCCTGTGACTGTTAACTGGTAACATAATAGCCAAACTCTTAAGCAAACTTAATATGCAAGATGTTTTTCCAGTTAGAGGAACCCCTATATATTGCAAAGCCAATCACTGCTTTCTCCTGCTTTTTGCTGGGTGCTGAATGGATGGAGCGTATTCCCTGCAGCCAAGATCATCTAAGCCTCTACAAGCCCAGAGAGCAGCACAGAGCATGTGAATCAGCAGAAAAGAAGATGGAGAGCTACTGGGGCATCTACTGGGGAGACACAGAACTGCTAAAGGGTTGTGGTTGCCTTGGGCTGGTACACAAGCACAACATTTCTAGCCTACTTCTTTAGTTAAGCTTTAGTTTTCTTTTAAGTAAAGCAGTGCCAGAGATATGCAAAACAAGAAGGGAATCTGCATTGTAGGACTATAGGTTTTGTTCCAAAGGGCCGCTAACTCACAAACCGCTAACTTGTTATTGCACCAGAGAGCAGCCATCTCAATATAAAAGAAAAAGCCACAGCTACTCTAGAGCCCACCAACCAAACAGGCTGTCACTTCTGTCTGTCTTGCTTCTGCACAGCCACCCAGTAAGGGTCTATAGCCAGGGAGGGAGGGCAATGGCTGCAGACAAGAGAAGTAATGAGCTACAGTCCACCTATAAGAAATACAAGTTTTCTTTAAACCACAGACCAAAATTTTACACCCAGTCTCAGGACAGTGCTGCCCACCTATGGAACAAAGACAATGTGAACAATACACCAAGTTGGACTGACTGTACAGACAGCAAAATAACCGTCATGACAAATAAGAACTCAACCAGTTTATCATCAATCACCCCAGGAGACAGAATGCTACAGAGAGTCTCCATCAAATACTGCATTCGGAAAGAGTGTTCCCAATTGCCTGTAGTATAGACACACACACACACACACACACAAACACACTGTGTGCCCAACACAGTATCAGACCTTCCTCAACCCACCTGTGTAGTCATGTCCAGGGTACAGTAGGCAGTTGTCGGGCAGGGAGAATATCTTGCTGTGCACAGAGTGGTACAGAGTTTTGGGGCAACCTGCAAACAGCAATAATCAGTAAGAAAGGATGAAAGAGACAAACAACAACAGAGAGTGTTTGGGTACACAATTGTAGAACTCAATATTAGAGCCATAACTTTTTTTGCCCATTGGGGAGGATGAGGAGGGTGTTTTTCCTTACCCTGCTGGAAATCTGTTCGTCCGCAGCCTCTGATGAGAAGCGCATCTCCAGTAAATGCCATGCTCTTATCATTCAGTACGTATGTGAGGCAGCCGTCTGTGTGTCCTGGAGTGGAACGCACATCTACCCACTGCAAGTGTCACAAAACAATACAGCCTTGGGTTAGTTTGCTCTCAATATGTTACTTTTTTGTTATCCAGATCACACTTGCTATTTCTGAGCATTAGGCTGTCTGATTCGCCCCTATTTACATCATTTATCTTTAATCTCTGACACTTTTCTTAAGATCGCAATCCTCATACACACAGCAACGGCGCGTATCCACACGGAGCGGAGCGCTTTTTGAAATTGCTCTAAATTGCCTTGCCAGGAAATTTGGAGCAATTTCAAAAAGCGCGCCGCTCCGTGTGGATACGCGCCGGCGTTTTCAAGCAACGCCGGTGTGCTTGCTTACTTGGCTATTCGGGGAGGTTCGGGGGCTACAAGTCGCGGCGAGAATATGCCCCCGAATCTCCCCGTCTGGCCTTAGCCTTAAAGTATAGGAAGTAACCACATCCCTCGGTGGCTTCTTGTCATAGACTTAGAACACAATAGGAGGACTATGGCCGACAGCAAGGAAGCTTTTGGCAAAGAACAAAAATCACAGCTTAGGGCAAGGCTCAAAGTGCCAGTTTTAAAGGAGAATTCAACCTGTTGGGGGGAAAAACACTTACCCCCACCCCATGTAGACCCCCCTCCCTCCAGCTTAATTGCCCCCCTGGGAAATGCCCAAACTTTTTACTTCAGCTTCGGTGCATTTTCTGTCCTCAGACACCATCTTCTTTCTTCGTCAATCTTTGGAAGGAGACCGGCATCTTCAGCGCATGCGCAGTTGGAGAAATTTTTCGTGACTTTCTGCGCATGTACAGTTGCTCAGGACCAAAAAAAAAATCTCCAACTGCGCATGCGCCGAATCTCCGATGTGCTTCTGAAGATTTACGAAGAAAGAAATTTGCACCTGTGAACCCAGAGGTCAGAAAATGCACCAAGGGGTACGTAAAAGGTTTGGGGCACTTCCTGGGAGGGGGGGAAATTAGGCTGGTGGGAGTGTACATGGGGTGTGGGGTACGTTATTTTCCCCCTAACAGCTTGAATTCTTCTTTAAAGAAGCTTGGGGAAAATACACGTAAATTCATGGCTTGATGTTCATTAAAGGGATACTGTCGTGGGAAAAAAAAATTTTCAAAACACATCAGTTAATAGTGCTGCTCCAGAAGAATTCTGCACTGAAATCCATTTCTCAAAAGAGCAAACATATTTTTTTTATATTTAATTTTTAAATTTGACATGGGGCTAGGCATATTGTTAGTTGATCAGCTGCCCCCAATCATGTGACTGATAAACTTCAGTTACTCTTTACTGCTGTACTGCAAGTTGGAGTGATATCACCTTCTCCCTTTCCCCACCCAGCAGCCTAACAGAACAATGGGAAGGTAACCAGATAACAGCTCCCTAACACAAGATAACAGCTGCCTGGTAGATCTAAGAACAACACTCAATAGTAAAAATCCAGGTCCCACTGCAACACGTTCAGTTACATTGAGTAGGAGGAACAACAGCCTGCCTGAAAGCTGTTCCATCCTAAAGTGCTGGCTCTTTCTGAAAGCACATGACCAGGCAAAATGACCCGAGATGCACCTGCACACCAATATTACAGCTAAAAATAAAAATACAATTGCTGGTGCAGGAATGAAATTTTATATTGTAGAGTGAATTATATGCTGTGTAAACAGTGTAATTTAGGAATAAAAACTAAATCATAACAGAATCCCTTTCAAACAAACCCATGGGTCAAATTAAAAAAAGCCACCCTGTGGGACATTTTAATTTTATCATTATTTACCCTCGCAAATTGCCCTTTAACACAATCAAGTTGCACAAACCACTCACAAATTTCCCAAACTTGATCTGATCTCCTTCTTGTATGTAAAGATCGGCACGGGCGCCGCTGTCCTTGGAGATGACACTTTTGCAGCCTGGTAGAAGCTTCTTCAGAACTCCCGTGCCAGTGATGTGATCTGCGTGGCAGTGGGTGTTGGCTGGGGCAAAAAAAAAAATGTAGTCAGGCTTCTAGGAACCAGCACAGTTAATGGTAATTTCCCTGCTTTGCACTGAACCAGGAAATAATGAATGTTTGTTTATTTCTGCCAATAGCAAGAGAGCAAAGTCTAATTGCTTTATTACAGAGGATTTGCTTTGCCAGACTCTCTTGCCCAAGAGAGACCACATTCTGCCAGTACGATTATTCACTGCTGAAAGGAGTGTGGTTTTAGAGGTTGCCAACACAGAGCTCTACAGATGTTCATTAACTAGAACTCAAATTGCCCAGAGAAGGTGCTCTGGGGTGCGGGGAGTTGAGGGTTTCAAAAGAAAAACAAAAAAACATGGTTATACAGCACAATAGTCTTATTGATATGTATTTGATAGATCTGTGTGGGACTGTGGGCTGCCATACTACTTACACTGTTGGCTTTAAAGGGGTTGTTCACCTTTAAATTTACTTTTAGTATGATGTAGAGAGGGATAGTCTGAGACTATTTGAAATTGGTTTTCATTTTTTATTATTGGTGTTTTTTGAGTTATTTAGTTTTTTATTCAACAGCTCTCCAGTTTTGCAATTTGGTTTGTAGGGTCCAAAGTAGGTTCCAAAGAAACTCAAATATGAATAGGAGAGGCCTGAACAGAAAGAGGTGTAATAAAAAGTAGCAATAACAATAACTGAGTAGCATTTGTTTTTTTTAAGATGGGAGTCAGTGACCCCCCCAATTGATGGGGGTCAGTGACCCCCCCCCTCTGAAAAGAGTCAGAAGGGAAATCATTCAAAAACTATTAAAAAAAGGCCAATTGAAAAGTTGCTTATCACTCAAATCTGAATGGGTGAGGACCTAAACAGAAAGAGTAACAAAAAAAAAAATACATTTGAAGCCTTACAAAACATTTGTTTTTAGATGGTGTCAGCGACCCACATTTGAAAGCAGGCAAACAATTAAAAAAAACTATGAAAAAAGAAGGCAAATTGAAATGTTTCTTAGAATTAGTCATTCTATAACACACACGCAGATAACAAAGGAAAAACACCCCTCTAAAAGGACAAGGAAAGTTATACTAAAGTAGGTATAAATGTTATACATTATGTTTTGTGCTTGTGTACCAGCCCGCAGCAACCACAGCCCTTTAGCAGTAAAGATCTGTGTCTCCCCAGTAGATGCCCCAGTAGCTCCCCATCTTCTTTTCTGATTCTGATTCACATGCTCTGTGCTGCTGTCACTTACTGAGCTTAGGGACCCACTCACAATATACACCTGATAGTGTCATAGACATATAGTCACAATATAAGGCTGATTAGTCATTAATACTAGGGATGCACCGAATCCACTATTTTGGGTTCGGCCAAACCCTTCAAGAAAGATTTGACTGAATACCGAACCAAATCCAGATTCGGAAGGGGAAAACATTTTTTTACTTCCTTGTTTTGTGACAAAAAGTAATTTCCCTCCCCGACCCTAATTTGCATATGTAAATTAGGGTTCAGATTCGGTTCTGCTGGGCAGAAGGCCGAATCCCAAACTGAACCCTGGATTCGGTGCATCCCTAATTAATACATATAATTACTACATGGCAGCACAGAAAACAGTGCAATTAGCATCAGAATTTAATAATCAGCCCTGTAGCATCAGCTTATATAACAGACCAACCTCGTTTTCTGCTGCTGGATAATTAGTGACGACCCCTAAGCTTAGCTTCTCAACAGCTGCTCAGAGCCCACTGAGCATGTGAGTGTTACAGACACTTTCCAAGATGGTGACCCCCTGTGACAAGTGTGAAGTCCTGGATCATTGCTGCTATTGACAAGCTGAAACTTTAGCCTCCTGCAATAAGTTCAGTATACATAAAATATGGCATTTTTAGCCCTACTAATTTTTAGGGTTTAGTTCTCCTTTAAACAAGAGCATACTTCTAATCTAATAATACAGAGCCCTCAGAGAGAGTAACTTAATGTAGACACTGAAGCGCCTTTCTAGCAATAAACATCACACAAACCCTTTATGTGATCAATATAACGTCCCTTTATAACATACTAAACCATGTTAATATCACCCACAGCAATGAATGTGCAGCACTGTTTATACCCATGTGGATGTGGTGTAAAAGGGACAGGCCTCACCCTTTGTACCCAGTAAATCTGTGCTGGTTCTACAGACTTACTATACAAGACTCTTATGATGTTGTAGAACAGGTTTAATTGCACATCAGAGACTGCTCCCTCCCAGCATGGAGGCAAAACATCCCAGTCACAGCACGGCTGCCCCACAAAACCCTGCACCATGCTTTCTCCCACGCCCAGAATGCCAGTTTAAAGGGGAGCTTCACCTTTAAGTTAACTTTTAGTATGTTATAGGATGGCTAATTATAACCAACCTCTCAAATGGTCTTCAATATTTACTTTTCTATCGTTTTTAAATCGTTCGGGTTCTTCTGATTCTTTTCAGCTTTCAAGTGGGGGTCACTGACCCCACCCAAAAGACAAATGCTCTATAAGGCTACAAAATGCATAGTTATTGCTGCTGTTTATTAATCATATTTCTATTCAGCTCATCTCCTATTCATATTCCAGTCTCTATTTCAGATCAATGCATGGTTGCTAGGGTCATTTGGACCCAAGCAACCAGATTGCTAAAATTGCAAACTGCTGAATAAAAAGCTAAATATCTCAAAAAGCACAAATAATAAAAGATGAAAACCAATTGCAAATTATCTCAGAATATCACTCTCTACATCATACTAAAAGTAAACTCAAAGGTGAACAACACATTTAAAGAGGTTGTTCACCTTCCAGACATTTTTTTTTAGTTCAGTTGTTTTCAGATTGTTCCCCAAAAATAAAGACTTTTTTCAATTATTTTCTATTTATTTTGTACTGTTTTTCCAAAATCTAATTTTAAAGGTGAAAGTTTGTTCTAGAGTCCTGCACGGGTCCATTTTTTTGCAACCCGTACACACAACCTGCAATCCACAATTCGGACCTGTAACCCACATTCTTATCTGCCTGGACCCACTACCTGACCCGTAAGTACCTTATCAGCAACCCAGACCCGCGACCCACTGACCATCAAGAATCGGGAAGTGCTGTCATTGTAACTGGAAGTGACATCATCAGAAGTAGGCGTGATCAGAAAAAATTAGTAAAAAATAAAAATCGCTATTGAGAAGACCTGTGGCCCTACCCACAAAACCACCCACGTCTATACCTGTAACCCACTGCAGGACTCTAGTTCTTGTCTCTGGCGTTTGAGTCTGGCAGCTCAGTAATTCAGGCGCAGACTCTAAACTGATACAATTTTGCAACATTTAATTGATCCATTTCACAGCAGCATCTCTGGAGTATTAGCAACTATTGTATCAATTCTAACAGCTGCCTGTAATGAAACCCAGAGATTCTGCTCAGCAGGGACAAAGATAATAACTGTATCAACTAAATGTATTGATTTAGAACAGTTTATAGGTCGGCGACCCCCCCACCCCCGGAGCTGCTTTAAATGACACTTTAAACTAGGGATGCACCAAATCCACTATTTTGGATTCGGCCGAACCCCAGAATCCTTCGAGAAAGATTTGGACGAATACCAAACCGAATCCGAACCCTTAGGGGTGGGCAGGGGAAACATTTTTTACTTCCTTGTTTTGTGACAAAAAGTCATGCAATTTCCCTCCCTGTCCCTAATTTGCATATGCAAATTAGGGTTCAGATTCGGTTCGGCTGGGCAGAAGGAATCGGCCGAATCCAAATCCTGCTGAAAAAGGCAGAATCCTGGATTCGGTGCATCCCTACTTTACACTTCAATATTAGAAAAACGGTCAGAAATAGAAAATGGAAAGTAACTGGAAAAAGTTATTTTTGGTGACGTATCTGCAAAGAATTAGTTGTTTGAAGGTGAACAACCCCTTTAAAGGACAAGGAAAGTGTAAAATAGAGTAAGGGTAGAAATGCTGTATTTTGTATACTAAACATAAACATGAACTTACTGCACCACAAGCCTAATCAAACAAATGATTTATGCTTTCAAAGTTGGCCACAGGGGGCTGTCATCTTGTAACTTTGTTATACATCTTTGTCTGACACTGGCACTGCACATGCTCAGTGTGGTCTGTGCTGCTTAGGGATCGTCATAAATGATAAAAAAACAAAGCTGCTTGAGTTCTGCATGGCTGGTAAGTAAGGCGGGGGCTCCCCCTGCTGTTCATAAGTATGATTGTTTCCCTGCCAGAAGTTAGGGACCGTCTGACAATTCCTATCCACAGCACTAAATGAAGGGAGAATTTCACTGCATACAGTCAGGTTTCTTATAAAAACGGTACACATTTTTAAATTAAAGTATATTGGAGATAGATTTCTTTTTCATTAAAGAAAGTAAAAATGGGATTTTATTTCTTTGCCTTTCCTTGCCCTTTAATGCAACCAAACGTTGCCATGCAGCAGCCCTCACTCACCTGCATAGATCATATTAAGGCCAAGGTCCTTGATGAGCTTTGCATCTCGCTCTGCTTTATCCAACACCGGATCAATGAGAATGGCCTCCTTGGTGTTTTTATCGGCCAGCAGGTAGGTGTACGTACAGCTCACTGGTTCAAACAACTGCAGGGAGAGAGTAAGGTGCACACTGAAACATGCAGGAGAATAGATGTAAAGGAAAAAACATCAGAACAATGAAAGCAATGGGACACTGGCACGGATTATTTGGGTTCAAGTGACCTTTCCTCCAGGTCTGGCTGATAAACATACATTATGCTCATTATTATTAGTATTATTAGCTCAGTATTACTCATGGGGGTTAATTTCATAGAATCACACAGACAAGGGTTAGCCCAGGTTCAATAACAATCGTAAAGGAAGAAGTGGGGTTTTTTTTGCATAATGTTTCCCCCAGTTCGGCCGAACCCCCGAATCCTTTGCGAATGATTGGGCAGAATACCGTGCCAAATCCTAACCCTAATTTGCATATGCAAATTAGCTAATTTTTGTGAAGAAAAGTCACGTGATTTTTCGGGTTCGGTTCAGCCAGGCACAAGGATTAGGCCGAATCCGAATCCTGCTGAAAATGTCTGAATCCTGGCCGAATACTGAACCGAATCCTGGATTCGGTGCATCCCTAGTTAAATCTGACACATCTCTGAGCAAGTGCCACTTCTTTTACTCCCATTTCCTCTGCCCAGGGCCGCCATTGGAAATCACAGGGCCCCGCCCACCCTAGCACTCAAGCCCCGCTCCTAATCCCTGCCCACTCCACATCAAAGTTAAAAGACCACACAGACATCAGCGCTAAAAACGTAACCCCCCCAAGGCTCCCTTATCGTTAAAAATAATTTGGCAAGCATTGGTGCCAGGGCCCCTCATACAAGTTAAAAAAAGTCCCAAAAAATATTTAGAAAAAAAAAACATTGGTGCCAGGGCCCCCCGAAAAACGTTTTTTTTTTTTTAAATTGGTGGTCAGGGCCCCCCGACAAGTTAAAAAAAAAATGGGGCCCCAAAAAAATATATTTTTTAAAAAATTGGTGCAGGGGCCTATTAAATTTTTATTTTTAAGGATTAAAATAAAAAAATTGGTGGCCGGAGGATTAAAAAAAAAAAAAACACACATTTGTGTCAGTAGAATTGAACGTGTGGCTTCAGGACTTCAATTATAGCTGTTTTAGTGACTTCGGGTATTTTCGCCGCTTCAGGACTTCAGTGTCGGCTCCTTTCGTGACTTCGGGTCTTTCCGCCTCTTCAGGGCAAACATTCGGCACTTCTGCATTCTGCCGCAGGAGAGGTGAGCGCTCGCTAGTGCGCTCGTAAGGGGCCCCAGGACACTTGTCCCCCCCTGATGGCGGCCCTCCCTCTGCCCACAGACTGACACGGAGTCTCTTCCCAGCACTGTACGAGCCAAACTCAAACCCCAGGTCAATGCTGCAATTCCGCAGCCGCAAAGGTTGCAAAGCTGCTTTTGCCCGTGGCTGCATTCTCATTGGAGGATTATTTCGCAGTGTAATGCAGTGTATATGCAATTGAAACTGAAAGCAGTCCTTTCTTGATCTGCTTTGTGAAACAATGCACAGCAGCAAATGTCCTAGCCCCCCCCCCATGGGGGCTTCCCATAGGCTTCTATTGCAATTCGGTAGGTTCAATCTGGCGCAGTAGGCCATCAAATTAAATTTCAAAGTGGAAGTACTTCGACCATCGAATGATTGCATAGATTTTTATTCCATCTATTCGATACAATCGAATTTGCATATTCAAAAGTTCGTAATTTACAATTCGATCGGATTTCGAATCCTTCACAGGAATTTAGTAAATCTGCCCCGTAGTGTGCCTACACTACTAATAAAACACATTGCAGTTTAGATATACTGCCTGGAGCGGTTTGATTCATCCAGGGTCAGACTGGGGGCCTGGGGCCCACCGGGACTACTGTCCAGGGCCCCTCCGACCCCCCTGCCCCCAAGCACACCTGCACAAGTGTCGCTGTGCACGGTGCCTACAGAAGTCAGTCGGGAGAGGGGTCTGGCCCGGCGGGTGCTCATTAAGGGTCGGGGCCCACTGGGTATTTTCCCGGTTTCCCGCCGGGCCAGTCCGGTCCGATACTGGATTCATCTATTTTTCTGAACAGGGAGCCTGTTCCATTACCAGGGGGCAGCATTGATGGTTGCTAAGGGTTACTAGACCAGGGACAAGCTTTGCTCTGACTCAGACAGTCCCCTGTCATGTAATTCCTCACAGACAGACGTGGGCAGTCACTACACACAGCACTGCTGTATTCTATTCTGTCTGCATCAGAAGCATCTCATACAGAAAAGAAAGGAGCACTACTGAACAACTGAAAGAAGCTGCACTAAAACTGTAGGTTTCAAGGAGCCACCATTGACTAAACCCCTCACAGCAGTACCGTCCCCCCCCACACCCCTCTGTTGGTACTTGGTATGTGCCGCCCGCGCCATCACGAATTCCCCCACAAAGTGGTATCACCCACCTGCCTAAAGACGAGTCCGTTGCTAGCAGCCATAGCGCTGTATCTCCGAGACTGCCCAAGCACCGCCTGTTTCAGAGCTACGAACAACATCTCGCTACTGCGTTTATATGGGGTTCCCTTGAGCAATCTGGACGGAGCAATCTGGCTGAGTAACCATGAATCGAGTATTATTACAGAGGGGTGCGGCTATCCTTACCCGTCCACCAATGGGAGAAGTTCAACAGGATCGGTAGTGTGATAGGCAGGCTTTAGCCAATCACCGTCTCGAGGGGCGGTGGCGCCAGTCTGAGGAACATTCCGTTTGAGGATGTTCAGCCACATGCTAGGTGCTGCAGTTTACTGCGCATGCGTAGGGTTGCATTAAAGTGACAGTTCAGTGTAAAAATAAAAACTGGGTAAATAGATAGGCTGTGCAAAATAAACAATGTTTCTAATATAGTTAGTTAGCCAAAAATGTAATGTATAAAGGCTGGAGTGACTGGATGTGTAACAGAACTGAACACTACTTCCTGCTTTTCAGCTCTCTAAATCTGAGTTAGTCAGTGACTTGAAGGAAGGGGGGCCACATGGGACATAACTGTTCAGTGAGTTTGCAATTGATCCTCAGCATTCAGCTCAAATTCAAAAGCAACAGTTATGTGACGTCCCATGTGCCCCAGTCCATACCTCCAAATATTATTGAAACGGACAAAGGGGCAAAAAATTTGGCGCGTGTAGCACGGTGGCATTTTTGGCCACTCTTGAGGCCACTCCCCCTAATTACCATGTTCATTTGTGTTCGGTGTATTGCCTGGAATATCAATGTGTTTGTCGTAGGCCTTAGAGCAGTCGAGGTGCAGTGGGAATCACCGATCATCGGCACTGGGCATCGCGTGCAAAGCCACAGTAGGGTTGTGCCCCTTACGTGGCAGAATCAACATTTTGGTGGACATAGCACTACCCTACAAGCATTGTTTACATTGCTGAATTTCTGGCACCAGAGTTAAAGGAGAACTAAAAGTTTAACTAAAGAAGTAGCTAGACGTGTTGTACATAGGGTTGCCACCTTTTCTTGAAAAAAATACCGGCCTTACTATATATTTATCGTTTTTTTCCTATTAATAACATTGAGATCAACCATCAAAAATACTGGCCAGGCCGGTAAAATACCGACCAGGTGGCAACCCTAGTTGTACATGATGTTTTGTGCTTGTGGACCAGCCCAAGGCAACCACAGCCCTTTAGCAGTAAAGATCTGTGTCTCCCCAGTAGATGCCCCAGTAGCTCCCCATCTTCTTTTCTACTGATTCACTGATTCACATGCTCTGTGCTGCTGTCACTTACTGAGCTTAGGGACCCACTCACAATATACACCTGATAGTGTCATAGAAATATAGTCACAATATACAGTACACATAGGGGTAAATATATCATTGTTCCTGAATTCGAGCGCTTTTAGCGGAATTTAGCAGAAATTCGATTATCGAATTCGATAAAATCGAACGTTTTTTCCCCCCACTTTTGGAGCGCTATTCGATTTCTCAATCAGTTCGTACGATCGAACGACATTTCTCGATTTTTTTCGTGATATCCTGTTCGATCGTACGAAAAATCTAGGCGTTCGATCGTACGAATGCTATTGAAGCAGTTAATAAAAAAAAAAAAGCCTATGGGGGGATTCCCATAGAAGGCGAAGTAGGCAGTCGAATTTAATTTTAAAGGGGAAGTATTTGATCATTCCATCTATTCGATACAATCGAATTTTTTCATATTCGATGGTCGAAGTGCGCAAATTGGACCATTCAAAAAAATCGTACGATCAGAATTTGATCGTAATTCGATCGAAATACGACCGAATTTGAATCCTTCACACAAATTTAGTAAATGGGCCCCATAGTGTAATAGAAATATAGTCACAATATAAGGCTGATTAGTCATTAATACAGATAATTAGAAACCAGTGAAATTAGCTGCATCACAATTTAATAATCAGCAAACCTGTAGCATCAGCTTATATTACAGCCAGGGCAGCTCATTTTCTGCTGCTGCTGGATAATTAGTGACGACCCCTAAGCTTAGCTTCTCAACAGCTGCTCAGAGCCCACTGAGCATGTGAGTGTCACAGACACTTTCCAAGATGGTGACCCCCTGTGACAAGTTTGAAGTCCTGGATCATTGCTGCTATTGACAAGCTGAAACTTTAGCCTCGTGCAATAAGTTCACTATATAAAATATGGAATTGTTATCTACATTAATTTTAGGGTTTAGTTCACCTTTAAGCACTCAAAAAAAATGTACACATTTGACACATTTTTGATCCCAATTCATGTCGAGCGACCCCTACACAACTACCATTGAAGTAAATGGAATGTGAAATACTCCGTGGGTTGCATAGTTACCCTTAAAGTTTTGCTGATACTTTTCTAAATAGTGGGGCCAATTAAGAACAGTTTGGTAACGTCTACATAGTAGCCTTGGAGCCCAGTTCTACAGTAAAAGCTGTAGGAGTCCATCAGGTGGTTTTGCATAGATGTACAGATATAATGGAAAGCCAGAGGAGTTCGGGTTCAGGTGTGGGACCAGTTATCCAGAATTTTCGGGACCTTAGGTTTTCCTGATAAGGGATTTTTCCATAATTTGAATGTCTATACTTGAAGTATGCTAAACACTGAAACATTAGCTAAACCCAATAGGCTTGTTTTGCCTCCAATTCGAATTAATTTTATCTTGGGGGTAAATTTATCAAAGAGTGAAGTTCCGCCACTAGAGTGAAATTCCGCCGCTCTCCATTCATTTCTATGGGATTTTGAAAGGCCTATTTATCAATGGGTGAAGTGAAAGTTCACCCTTTGATAAATACGCCTTTAAAAATCCCATAGAAATGAATGGAGAGCGGCGGAATTTCCCTCAAGTGGTGGAACTTCACTCTTAACTTCACTCTTTGATCAATATACCCCTCAGTTGGGTTCAAATACAAGCTACTCTTTTATTATCACCGAGAGAAAGGAAATCATTCCGAAACAGATCCCATACCTGCACCATGCGAAATAAATCAGGCACCCAGGGTGGACATTCCTGATATAAAAACTGAAAATGCCCTCCATATAGATCAAGTAATTATAAATAAATGAACGAATGAATGAAAGAAGAAAAACCCACTAATTATATAAAGGTCATTTCTGCACAAGGAATCCTCTGAGAGCAAAACTTGACTTAACTGCCATAATTGCACCCCTGAATCCAATGGTCACTGTGTTTACAGAGTAGACATAAATTTCCCCACGCAAGGTCATTAGCGGCCGCTGCCATATAATCTCCTTATTCTAAAGCTTCCCGTGACAAGATCACCGTGACTTGCAGTTTGCTTGTCTAATCTAAAATACAAATTATCTAGGTGTGCTCATCACAGAAAACAAGTTTTCAGGTGTGAAACCTTCCCTGTAGTCACATCCCAGCAGTGAATAACAAACATGCTCTAAAATGGATACAGAGTCTTTCTTATAAGCAGGGATACTCCAGGTTCATCCTTAGGACATGAAAGTTGAGAAGTCCACACATGTCAATCTGGCTCAGGCCTAAGAAATGAGCCCCCAGGTGCCGTTCAGTTAGGCGGTGGGTCAAACCTCAAGCAGGGTCCTTCCACTTTGGCCATGCAAGAGTGCCGACCCCTCCCCTAGCTGAGACCACCCATATACAAGTCATCAGAGAGGAGTCAAGTTGGGTGCAGTTCAGAAAGTAGAAGAGGACTTGGGGCTGGGAAGTAGCAAGTTAGTTGCAACCATGCAGCAAAATGACAGATTTTCTCAGGTAGAGAAAGCCAAAATTGTGATACTATTATAAAATTGGACGTAGACAGGGAGATCCGCTCCTTTGGCGATATCGCCCAACGAGTGGATCTCTCCCCGATATCGCCAAAGGGGTGGGTGATATCAGGCTGATCCGATCGTGGGCCCTAGAGCCCAAGGATTGGATCATAATGGAGGCGATATAGGCAGTCAAATCGTGGTACCACATACACCCAGAGCTGCGTCCCGTGATCCGACTGGGTTTTTTAACCTGCCCGATCAAGATCTGGCCAACTTTTGGGCAGATATCAATCAGGGAAGCCCGTCAGATGGCCCCACGCATGGTCAATAAGCTGTGTGTTGGCATCTTTTATCAGCCCGTGTATGGGGCCTTTAGAATTTTCTTTATGCAGTGCCAACATATTTATTTATGGCCATGGGCTGAAGGACTCCGACTCTTGTGTATTTCTGCAGGCTGAGAGAAGCAGATCCACTCCTGCAGGGTCGGACTGGGCCGAAGGGAAACTGGGAAAAAGCCCACCCAGACCCACTCCTTGATTGGCCCCAAACAAAAAAAAAAAATCTGTGTGTCGGCAGTGCTCTCACCGTGCATGGGCCTGTAGTTTGTGCATGTGCGTGTTAGGCCTACAGTTCTGTGCACGACGCACCGCCTTTTCCTCATGCGCGCAGGGCCCCAACTGCACCAGTCCGACACTGCAGGCCCGGACTGGCCATTTGTGGGTTAGGGCAAATGCCAGAGGGGCTGCTATAAGGTCCCATAGAAAGTCAGTGTTTAGTGGGCTGGTGGGGGCTGTTTGGGCCTCTATGTGGGCTGATGGGCCTCTGTGTACCTGAAATACCAGGGCCTATTTTAATTCTCAGTCCAGTCCTGCGACACTGCCACTCCGTGCCATACTCAATTGATTTGAATCTGATCCACCTACATGCGCACACACACAGGAGAGGTCAGCCAAAAATACTCGAAAGGAGGCATCTCCGGGCTGACTTCCCTACAGTCAGATCAGGTTGAAATTATTTGAGCACTGACACAGAGCATATCTGCTGCTTATTTCTGCAGATTGATTGCAGCAAAGCCCTACAGCCTGTGTGCCCATAGCATTAGAATCAAAGCCCCTATCACATTCAGCACATACACACACTATAGTCAGTTTTATCAGTCGCCAAATACCCCCCAGTATGATATTATGAACAATTAGACAGACACAAAAAGAAATTACAAACTCCAGGCTCAGGCCAGAATTGAACTCAGGATTCCAATGCTGCAAAGAAACACTGTGTTATGCTGATTGTGTTTGTTTCCTACAATCCAGTCAAAACGTTATCTAAAGTGATAACCAAGGACTATTGACCTATAGAATCTGTGTACACAGTATGGTAGCAATGATACAAGTACACACATCTGACAAACTGAAATACTGGCTCATTCATAGTAATAGCCTCATCTGCATTATGACACAATGTCGCAATAACCCGTAGTTCTAAAAGATGGTGGCAATGAACCGGGGACATAGATAGGCATAATATAGATATATGTATGTGTGGATATTTACAATGGTAATAGCTCAGGCCTCTTAGGTGTATCCACCAAGCTATATAGAACCAAATTACCACACCCTTCTCCAACATTTAGTTCAATAAGCAATTAAAAGGGTAATAGATAATTACACTAACTAAGGTGGCCATACACATTACAATAGCCATCTTTACTTTATCCAATGGTCACGAGAAAGATCATTCATTTTCAGTGAGAATACCTGGTGGTCTAGAGGGGCCGCTTCCTCTTCTGTTGTGCCGTTTCCCAAATGCGTCCGGATTTTGACTGGTGCTCTGCGTCTGATGTCATCACGCTTCCTGCAAATTTCACATTCACATTGGCCAATGTAGGTCTATGTTTAAAGGGCAAGGAAAGGCAAAGAAATAAAATCCCATTTTTACTTTCTTTAATGAAAAAGAAATCTATCTCCAATATACTTTAATTTTAAAATGTGTACCGTTTTTATAAGAAACCTGACTGTATGCAGTGAAATTCTCCCTTCATTTAGTGCTTCTGGCAGGGAAACAATCACTTATGAACAGCAGGGGGAGCCCCTGCCTTACTTACCAGCCATGCAGAACTCAAGCAGACCACACTGAGCATGTGCAGTGCCAGTGTCAGACAAAGATGTATAACAAAGTTACAAGATGACAGCCCCCTGTGGCCAACTTTGAAAGCATAAATCATTTGTTTGATTAGGCTTGTGGTGCAGTAAGTTCATGTTTATGTTTAGTATACAAAATACAGCAATTCTAGCCTTATTCTATTTTACACTTTCCTTGTCCTTTAATAGTTCTTGGGTCTACTTTGTGTCCGATCTTGTGTTCCTGACCAGGCCCGGACTGGCAATCTGTGGGTTCTGGCAAATGCCAGAGGGGCTGCGGTAAGGTCCCATAGACAGTCACTATTTAGTGGGCTGGTACAGGACTATTTGGGCCTCTGTGTACTTGGAATGCCAGGGCCTATTTTTACTCCCAGTCCAGACCTGTTCCTAACCCTTGCCTGACTTCAGACCATTCCTATTTTACTGCCTGTTTATTGACCATTCTTTTGGATCATTTTTCTTTATTGTGCTACTGTTTGTTTTGACCCCGGCTACGTCCCTGACTCCTGATTTAGTTCTGCTCTGTCTGATCGGTATCGACCCGGCCTGTCCCTCAACCACGTTCTTCCAGCACATGTTTGGTTCCATTGTCTTCCCAGAACTCTCTCCTTGGTCCTGTCACTATAAGGGCAAATACACACGTAAAGATTTTGGGAGATTTAGTCGCCTGGCAACAAATCACCTCTTCTTCGGACAACTAATCTCCCTTCCCGGCTGCTAGAATCGAAATCCACTGCGGGATGGCACTTGGAAATTAGTGGCCAGAAGAAGAGGAGATTAGACTCTGGGCAACTTAATCTCGCCGATTCTGAGCGTGTCTCTGTCCTAATGCTGGCCATACAAGGGCAGATAAAGCTGCCGATATCAGTCGTTTAGATCGATTTGACAGCTTATCTGCCTGTGTATGGGGGCTCCCGACGGGCCTTTCCGACCGATATATGGACACGATATCGATCGTGAAGGTTGGATTTTCTTCCAACCGACCCGTTGGAAGTCCATTGTGCTTGGCGCAATCCGATTTTTCGGCCATAGGGCTGAACATTCGGATTACCCCCGATATAGCCCTGCCACTTAGTGGAGTCTTTGCATCTATGGCCAGCTGAAGACCTGGTGGCATTTGAGTAAAATGCGGCTGTTATTCACCCAGCAAAAAATCGCCTCTTCTTCGGGCGACTAATCTTCCCAAATTCCCTACAGCTGGCAAGAATGAGAATTGCCTGCAGGATAGCATACAGATCACTTTGTTTTCTGAAGTCGCCCAAAGTTGCCTCACAAGGAAACCTCATTTCACTTCGGAAAACCGAAGCTATATGAATGCCATCCCACCGGCAATTCGTATTCTTACAAAGGCATTTGGGGAGATTAGTCCCCGGTGGAAGAGGAGATTTGTCGCTGGGCAACTCATCTCCCTGTCTGCCACCACCCTTATAGGTGGAAGCTTGAGCCGAGATTGGGACTTTTTGGGCTTGTTATGGTTTTGGCATAACTTATGTAATGTTTGCAATACAAATATTTAGAGCTGAATTTTCAGAAATTCAGGTAGAAACAATAGAATTCTATCTTTGTCTGAGGATTCAGCAGTAAACACTGACCAATGTCTTTAAAGGAGAACTAAAGTTTCAGCTTGTCAATAGCAGCAATGATCCGGGACTTCAAACTTGTCACAGGGGGTCACCACCAGTGTTTCTCCACAGGCCAGGATTGGCAAAGTTTGGTGCTACCCTAAATTAGATTGCCACATGTCCGTTTTTTTTTTTTTTTTAAAGACTGGTCATCTTAAAACTAGTTGATCGTTTTTCCAAAGTAGAAAAAACTGGCAGACTTTCCTTAGATTTAGTCGGTGATCAGCCAGTCGCGATCGCCACATAATAGCTCCACCCCCAGTGTCAGTCCTGCTCCATCACATCATGGCCCACCCCAATACATCGCAACTCCACCCCCTGCTGCATCATGGCCTTGCTCCCCCCCCCCACCAGGATTTCGTTCAGAGAAAAGGTGGCAACCCTAACCCTAAGGGTATTATGATCCTACATACTTGATTAGCAAACCATGCCAATAGGGGGCACTGCTACTATATAGCATTGGGCAATGTTTCCTCTTATTTTGTTATTGGATGTGTGTTTTCACGCAAAACTCTTTGTGCGCACCACAACTTATTGTGTGTGATTGCCTCAAAATGTGTGTGCACAAGTAGAAAGCTTAAAGGGAATATTGGCATTAGGGTTCTGGCTTAGACACTATCTATAGTTTCAGACTGGACCTCCTGGGCCCACCATACAAGCTGTGGTGTGTAGGTCAGTGAGTATGTAGAGATGAACTTGTGGTCAGGTTGAAAACTACACAGAAAAGAGACTGTTCTGCAGGGCTGTGTTGTATCCATGCACAAGAAGGAAGCGCACCTTTCACCTTAAATTTATAACACGTACGCAAGTGCAACACACCCCTTTTTGGGTTGTCCTGTTCTTAATTTTTCCGCAAGAGAGAGAGAGAGCTGTGGATGTGCCAAGGCACACGTACACATACTCACGTACACTAGCTACACACCTCTTGCAGCACACATGCATTCCTTGCTTTTATTGCAGCCCCACAATGCAGCCCAGGCCCTCCATCAGGGGGGACAAGTGTCCAGGGCCCGGCGTGCGCTCCGAAGTCTTGCGGCAGAATGCGGACGCACAGAACATTTGCGAAGTCCTGAAGAGGCAGAAAGACCCGAAGTCCTGTTTTTTTTTTTGTTTTTTCTAATCCCCTTGCCACTAATTTTTTATTTTAATACTCTATAGGCCCCTGCACCAATTTTTTAAAAAAAAAAGTTTCTGCAGCCCCAACTTTTTTTTAACTTGTAAGGGGACCCTGGTTTTTAACTTATAGGGGGGACCTGGTCACCAATTTTTTTTTTAACTTGTTGGGGGGCCCTGACCACCAATTTTTTCAAAAAAATATTTGATGAGGCCCCATTTTTCCTTTTCGGGGGGCCCTGACCACCAATTTTTTTAAAAAAACCTTTTATGGGAGGCCCTGGCACCAGTGCTTTTTTATGGCGGGGGGGGCTGGTGCCAAATTTTTCTTTTAACTTATAAGGGAGCCTTGGGGGATTACGTTTTTAGCGCTGATGTCTGTGTGGTCTTTTAACTTTGATGTGGAGTGGGGGGGATTATGGGCAGGGCTTGGGTGCTAGGGTGGGCGGGGCTTGTGTGAAAAAAATTTGTTGTGCGGGGCCCCTGTGATTTCTAATGGTGGCCCTGATGCAGCCCCCCCAACACTGCCTCTGTGCTAAAGAGAAAGCATTTTGGGGAAATGCACTACACCCTGCAGAGACAGAGAGGGGGGTTCATATATTTCCTATTCTGTAGGTTATGTCCTGCACATGACTGCAGACCCCCCTCCAGGCAGCGGTGTACAAATCACATGTAAGTGGAGTCCTGCTGGTATGTATTTTGCTGCAGCTATAGGACATTGTGTCGATGCAACATGATTCAGCAGTTTTCCTCTCCAGCTGCCTTGTAGACGTGACCAGAGAAGCACTTCCCATTCTGTGAGTTCTGTGTTGGGGTTTGTTACACAGACGTGCCGGTTAAAGAAATTAAGTTCAGAATCCATTCCATACCTCCCAACTGTCCCTTTTTTGAAGGGACAGTCCCTCTTTTGAGAACTCAACCCACAGTCCCACATTTGTACTGGAAAGTCCCTCTTTTCTCTGCACTGAACAGCCAGAAAAAGAAACAAAGTTTCTAATTTAATTGGCTTTTGGCAGAGAGCCCAGAACAGCTAACAGGTGCAAATACTTTGTAACAATTTTGAGATAAGAAAATAAGTCATTGTAACACTTTAGATAAGGAGAAATATTTTCAAACTTTCATAACCTGCCAAATTTTGTAAATTGAACATGGTAATTAGGGGGTGTGGCCACACAAATAGGGCATGGTCATAAATGTAGCCACGCTACAAGAAAAAAAAATTTTGTCCCTCTTTTTACTTCCAAAACGTTGGGAGGCATGCATTAGACTCCCAAAATACTACAGTCGCTACATATAAACAGTAGCTAGCGGCAGATTTACAAAATTCGTGTGAAGAATTCGAAGTTCGATTGAATATTCGAATTCGAATAATTTGAATATTCAAATATAATTCTATTCGACTATTCGATGGTCGAAGTACTTCCCCTATTCGACGACCTTGTTCGCCAGATCCAAGCGGCCGAATTGGGGATCATTATTTTTTATTGAAATCGATCAATCGAATTATTTCTACTCAATCTGTTGGATCAATCGAATTGTGCTCAAAAATCCTTCGAATTTGATCGAATTGCGGTAAAAAATACTTCGAATATCGAATTCAAAGGATTTTACTTTAATTTTTTTTTATTCGAAATTTGACCAAGTGGCCCTTTAAAGGGCAAGGAAAGGCAAAGAAATAAAATTCAATTGTTACTTTCTTTAATGAAAAAGAAATCTATCTCCAATATACTTTAATTTTAAAATGTGTACTGTTTTTATAAGAAACCTGACTGTATGCAGTGAAATTCTCCCTTCATTTAGTGCTTCTGGCAGGGAAACAATCACTTATGAACAGCAGGGGGAGCCCCTGCCTTACTTACCAGCCATGCAGAACTCAAGCAGACCACACTGAGCATGTGCAGTGCCAGTGTCAGACAAAGATGTATAACAAAGTTACAAGATGACAGCCCCCTGTGGCCAACTTTGAAAGCATAAATCATTTGTTTGATTAGGCTTGTGGTGCAGTAAGTTCATGTTTATGTTTAGTATACAAAATACAGCAATTCTAGCCTTATTCTATTTTACACTTTCCTTGTCCTTTAAGGCCTTGGACTGTTAGTAGGACAATGAGAGTAGTAGCACAAGAGCACCTGGAGGGCTGCAGGTTGAATGCATAATATGTACTTTGTATTGGATGTTGCTCCCAGTGGCCTCAAAGCAGGAGCTTATTTTTGAATTCCAGGCTTGGAGGAAAGTTTTGGTTGTATAAAAACCAGGTGTACTGTCATACAGAGTCTCAATGTAGAATGACAATCCACATAGGGGCTACCAAATGGCCAATCTCAGCACTTATTTGGCTCCCAAAGAACATTTTTCATGCTAGTGTTGCTCCCCAACTCCTTTTTCTTCTTAATGTTGCTCACGGGTTCAAAAGGTTGGGGATCCCTGGTCTATAGCCTCCCTATTTAGATATGATTACTGCGCACCCACACCAGCACATTGTGCGAAAATATGGCATCCAAACAAACGCAACACACTACAATAACGTCAAAAAACAACAACCTTTATTTTATAATTCTCTTTCTTCCGATATTCTTCTCTGTGAGTCCTCCTTGCGTCACGTAAACTCGCTGTCCGTCTAGAGAAAAACAGAGTCACAGACTGTGTCTATTGTAGAAACAAATCAATATCATGCCCAGCAAAACACTGATGTGATTGTATATCGCTCTGACGCCTGCACACGGGCATTTGTATAAGGAAACTAGAACTTGACAATAAATAAGGGTAAAAATGATGTGGGATAGAAATCACAACAAAAGGAGAATTACAGTAGAACCCAGATTTTCCATTTCTCAGCGGGAGGCATCAAAATCATTTAAATTTTGGAAAAAGCTGCTTGAATGTATGGGACATAAAAATGCATAAATTGAAGGAAAAACTAAGATGCAGGTACATAAAATCA
The DNA here is from genome assembly GCA_024363595.1 of Xenopus borealis. Taxonomy (NCBI): domain Eukaryota; kingdom Metazoa; phylum Chordata; class Amphibia; order Anura; family Pipidae; genus Xenopus; species Xenopus borealis. The sequence goes on along the minus strand of CM044443.1, from coordinate 124,940,362 downwards.
GAGTTCTACGATATTAATGAATTCTGTACATATTTCTTACATAAATTCATACATATTCACTGCAGCATATAAATCAGTGCAATCTGCATCAGAAGTTAAAGGGACACTGTCATGGGAAAACAAGAGCAAACAGATTTTTTTATATTCAGTTTTGAAATCTGACATGGGACTAGACATTTTGTCAATTTCCCAGCTGCCCCTGGTCATGTGACTTGTGCCAGCACTTTAGGAGGGAACTGCTTTCTGGCAGGCTGTTGTTTTTCCTTCTCAATGTAACTGAATGGAACACAGTGGGACATGGGTTTTTACTATTGAGTGTTGTTCTTAGATCTACCAGGCAGCTGTTATCTTGTGTTAGGGAGCTGTTATCTGGCTACCTTCCCATTGTTCTGTTGTTAGGCTGCTGGGTGGGGGAAAAGGGAAGGGGTGATATCACTCCAACTTGCAGTACAGCAGTAAAGAGTGATTGAAGTTTATCAGAGCACAACTCACATGACTTGGGGCAGCTGGGAAATTGAGAAAATGTCTAGCCCCATGTCAGCTGTGTATCCTGTGCCTTTTCTCCTTTTTCCCCTTTGAATGGCTGCCCCCATGGCTACACACCAGCTTGTTTATATAAACTATAGTAGTACTTATCTGTTATCTACTGTGTATCCTGTGCTTGAATGGCTGATGCCATGTCTACACAGCAGCTTGTTTATATAAGCTATAGTAGTACTTATCTGTTATCTACTGTGTATCCTGTGCTTGAATGACTGACCCCATGGCTACACAGCAGCTTGTTTATATAAACTATAGTAGTACTTATTTGTTATCTACTGTGTATACTGTGCTTGAATGACTGACCCCATGGCTACACAGCAGCTTGTTTATATAAACTATAGTAGTACTTATTTGTTATCTACTGTGTATCCTGTACTTGAATGGCTGCCCCCATGGCTACACAGCAGCTTGTTTATATAAACTATAGTAGTACTTATCTGTTATCTACTGTGTATCCTGCGCTTAAATGGCTGCCCCATGGCTACACAGCTGCTTGTTTATATAAACTATAGTAGTACTTATCTGTTATCTACTGTGTATCCTGTGCTTGAATGACTGACCCCATGGCTACACAGCAGCTTGTTTATATAAACTATAGTGCAGTGGCTTTACCGGTGCATTATATTTTAATTTATTTAATACACCTTCATTTGTTTCAGTTGTTGTTGCTGTTCCTTTAATAATCAGCCCTGTAGCTTCAGTTTTTATTACAGCTGAACAGCTGCCCAGAGCTCCTATATAATGAATAACTCCTTTAGCAGACTTTTTTTTAAAAGTAAAAACATCATCACTCACCTGAAGCCGGTGGTAGACCCAGTCTAACACTTCAGTGAGATTGGTATAAACTCCAGGGCGATTGGGTCTACTGCAGCCTTCTCCCCAGCTCACAATGCCAACCTGCCACCATAGGCCTCCCTCCTGACACACCAGGGGTCCTCCACTGTCCCCCTTAGCAGAGACAAAGTGATATGTATCAGTGTTCTTCCTCTACGTTGGCCTACTCAATAACAGAACCCTCAGTCTATGAGCACTGCCATTGTATTCATCCTACTAACTCTCCTTCCACTTTTTTGACATTTCTACTGCTCTTCCATGAGGACTTGCAATAGACCGTTTGGCTTCCACTAGTGGAAACACACTATCATCCTTTACTGAGGTGGTGCAAATGTAACTGAGCTTGAATTTATGCCACCTCACTGGGCACCTCAAAGCAAGGCAACCATCAAGAATGTCTTCTGAAGATCTTTACTACAAGATGCAGAAAATCTTGATAATTGTCGCCAACCAACAAGTAACTAGCATTTAGTAAGCACATTTCTTTAGGACCCCTCAAGACTTTGGAAATATGAGACATTTGCTAGCTTATATTTAAAGGAGAACTAAAGTCTAACTAAAGAAGTGTGTATAAATGTTGTACATGATGTTTTGTGCTTGTGGACCAGCCCAAGGCAACCACAGCCCTTTAGCAGTAAAGATCTGTGTCTCCCCAGTAGATGCCCCAGTAGCTCCCCATCTTCTTTTCTGATTCTGATTCACTGATTCACATTCTCTGTGCTGCTGTCACTTACTGAGCTTAGGGACCCACTCACAATATACACCTGATAGTGTCATAGAAATATAGTCACAATATAAGGCTGATTAGTCATTAATACAGATAATTACTACATGGCAGCACAGAAACCAGTGCAATTAGCATCAGAATTTAATAATCAGTCCTGTAGCATCAGCTTATATTACAGACCAACCTAATTTTCTGCTGCTGGATAATTAGTGATGACCCCTAAGCTTAGCTTCTCAACAGCTGCTCAGAGCCCACTGAGCATGTGAGTGTCACAGACACTTTCCAAGATGGTGACCCCCTGTGACAAGTTTGAAGTCCTGGATCATTGCTGCTATTGACAAGCTGAGACTTTAGGCTGGTGCAATAAGTTCACTATATAAAACATGACAGTTTTAGCCACGTTTGTTTTTAGGGTTTAGTTCTCCTTTAAATAACATGAGTTGGGGTTCTACTAGGCATTCTACACTGCCACACACCAAATGTCTAGTCAAAGGGGAACTAAAGTCTAAAACAGGAAAATATTAGAAATGCTGTATTTTGTATACTAAACATAAACATGAACTTACTGCACCACAAGCCTAATCAAACAAATGATTTATGCTTTCAAAGTTGGCCTCAAGGGGCTGTCATCTTGTAACTTTGTTATACATCTTTGCAAGACCAAGACTTTGCACATGCTCAGTGGGATCTGGGCTTTGGTTGGGAGGTTGAGCTTAGAGATCAAAACAGCACAAGTCAAATATCTGCCATAGAGCAGATGCAACAAGATTGATTAATAATCAGAATATACAGACTGCACTGAGTCTGCGGATACTAATCTTTACACGGTCGCCAGCTGCTCTACAGGGAAACAAACAAAGCTGCTCGAGTTCTGGGAAGTAAAGTGGGAGGCTCAGCCCTGGCGTTTGAAAGTATCATGAAGAGCAGATAGCGACCATCTGTTTCCTATCCTCAGCAGTCAGAGAAAGAAAAAATTTCACTGCCTACACTCAGGTTTTTTATAAAAACGGTACACATGTTTTAATCAAAGTATATTGGAGATAAATTTATTTTTCATTAAAGAAAGAAAATGTGATTTTATTGTGTTGCCTTTACATCCCCTTTAACACCAATCTATGTATTATTCTACTGATACAGTGGGCCATTGTGGCTATCAGATGCTCTTTGAGGCCAAGGAATAATGGCTCTTTGAATGGCTGAGCCTCATTTCACCCCCATAGCTGCTCTTGCTTTGGGTAAGGCAGAGAAAATAATATTTCCCATTTAACTTTTCAGGGTTCTTGAGTAGTGATGAGCGAATCAGCTGTGTTTCGCTTCACCGAATCCGCGAAAAATTGGATGGCGGCGTCCATTTTAGGACGGCGCTGTCCGTTTTTTCGACACTGGCGTCCAAAAATGGACGCCGGTGAATTTTCGCCAGCCGAAGGAATAAAAATAAATTCACCCCTCACTATTCTTGAGATTTAGGTGAACATTCACATGGGCACAGGAATTTGACAGGATCAGTTATATATAAGATTTTATAGCAAACTTATGGGTAGAGGGATTTGACAGCGTAAATGATAAATTTGAAAAAAAAAAGGTCAGTTCAAGTCAGTGCAAGCCAATAATAATCATTTGGCAAAGGTATTGTCTGAATCAATATAATAATGTAAGGCAGAGGCAACATTCCTTAGAAGCAATTGGGCACATGTAGCTAAAAAAAAGGCTTAAAAATAAAGAATGAAATGGGAATTAATGTGCAAACAACATAAGTGCAAATGGATAGCTCAAAAGGGGTCCAAACAGGGTGTTGGCTACATGTATTCTATAGTACAGTACAATTAACCTATGTCACTTCTAGATGATCCAGAGGAAGCTATCATTTAATATTCTATTAATGAGGGAGAAAGTTGCACTGAATCAACATGTTTTGTAGAGCTGATGTGCTGCCTTTAGAGAGTGCCGAAGTAAACATATCTCATATCTTGTGCTGATAGGCCCAGTAATCAATAATGACGAGAATTAAGATAATTATCAGGCAACTATATGGCCAATTTACACTAATTCTTCCAAAGCCCAACGGCTTTATTAGACAAGGCTGGTAAATGAATGAGATGTTTTGTTTTAGAGCTGAGTTTACAACATGGACACAGCACAAGGCGGGTGTAGACAATGGCGGGTTGAGTAACCAGGATGGTCAATGTCTGAAAGATGTCATTGCATTTGACACCCATTATTTTGACTTATTCCAGGTGAGCCCCCAACTTGGCTCTCTGTGAAATTGCTTTTTATTTTTTCTTTGGGTTCTGGCCCAAAATGATGTTTTCTGATCGCTGTTGGTATAGAAACCAATTGGGACATCAAAGTGGGCTATGGATATGGTCCATAGTCAACAGTTATGTAAATACTCCATGCAGGGCCACCATGGGGGAAGGGTTGTCCCAGGCCTGGAGGGTTTTAGGGCTTCAGGGGCTGTCCTGCACTTATTTTATTAGCCGGGCCCTCCTGCTGTCACAGAGCTGCCAACTTCAGAAGGGAGGGTTTCCACCTGGCCGGTATTTTACCGGCCTGGACGGTATTTTTGATGGTTGATCCCAATATTATTAATAGGAAAAAAAGGTAAATATATAGGAAGGCAAGGCAAGTAAGTGCAACATGGCAGGGCCCCCCTAAAGTTTACCCAGTGGTCCCGGTTATTGTATGGGGGAAACCCTGGCCACCAAGTTTTTTTACTTCTGTGGGGGGGTTGACCACAATTTTTTTACACAAATGTGTGAGGGGGGCCCTGGCCACCAATGTTTTATAACATGTGGGGGGCCCTGGATGCCTTTTTTTTTTTTTAACCATGTGGGGGTCCTATCCACCAATATATTTTAATAGGGGGCCCTGACCACAATTTTTTTAATTAACCCGTGGGGGCCCTAGCCACCAAAGTTTTTTATGGGGGGCCCTGACCACCAATGTTTTTATTTTTTATTAATGTATGGGGGGGCCCTGACCACCAGCGTTCTTTTTGTAATAAGATGTCGGGGACCCCAACCACCAATGTTTTTATTATTACTGTGAGGTGGCCAGACCTGTGGGTGTGGCTTGTGGTGGGGTCTGCGCAGGGCCTGGGGGGCCCCTGGAAATTTTGTCGGATGGGGCCCAGTGATTTCTTATGGCAGCCCTGACTCCGTGCAAACCAATTGTTCGGATTAGTCCAATTTGGCCTTAAAATCCAGCAAGCAGATATTGTTTGTGTATGATTGGCTTAAAGGGGTTAACTTTTAGCATGACATACGTAGAAAGCGATATTCTGAGACAATTAGCAGTTGGTTTTCATTTTTTATTATTTGTGGTTTTTGAGTTATTTAGCTTTTTATTCAGCAGCTCTCCAGTTTGATATTTCAGCCATATGTTTGCTAGGGTCCAAATTACACTATTGACCATGTATTGATTTGAATAAGAGAATATAAGAATATGAATAGGAGCCTGGATAAGAAGATGAGTAATCAAAAGTAGCAATAACTACATTTGTAGCCTTACAGAGAATTTGTTTTTTAGATGGGGTCAGTGAAAGCTGAAAAGAGTCAGAAGAAGAAGGCAAATAATAATAAAAAAAAAAAACTATAGAAAATAAATAATGAAGACCAATTCAACAGTTGCTTAGAATTGTTAACTTTAGGCTCAGGCCAGACGGGGAGATTCAAATCTCCCCGTACCGCTTTCCCCTGCCTTCCAGCGTCCTTAATGAATAATCACCTGCGTCTATTCACACGCGGCGCTGCGCTTTCCCGAAATCTCTCAAAATTGCCTAAGGAGGTAACTTCGAGCGACTTTGGAAAAGCCAGCGCCGCGTGTGAGTAGGCGCAGTCGATTATTCATTAAAGACACTGGAAGGCAGGGGGAACCGGTTCGGGGAGATTTGTCGCCCCAAAGAAGAGGCGCTTAGTCGCCAGGCGACAAATCTCCTCAAATCTTCCAGTCTGGCCTTACCCTTAATGTGAACCACCCCATTAAAGGGCAAGGAAAGTGTAAAATAGAATAAGGCTAGAAATGCTGTATTTTGTATACTAAACATAAATATGAACTTACTGCACCACAAGCCTAATCAAACAAATGATTTATGCTTTCAAAGTTGGCCACAGGGGGCTGTCATCTTGTAACTTTGTTATACATCTTTGCAAGACCAAGACTGTGCACATGCTCAGTGTGATCTGGGCTAAGCTTAGGGATCGTCCTAAATGATCAAAAAACAAAGCTGCTTGAGTTATGCATGGCTGGTAAGTAAGGCAGGGGCTCCCACTGCTGTTCATAAGTATGATTGTTTCCCTGCCAGAAGTTAGGGATCGTCTGACAATTCCTATCTACAGCACTAAATGAAGGTAGAATTTCACTGCATACAGTCAGGTGTCTTATAAGAAAAAAGGTACACATTTTCTAATTAAAGTATATTGGAGATAGATTTCTTTTTCATTAAAGAAAGTAAAAATGGGATTTTATTTCTTTGCCTTTCCTTGCCCTTTAAGTCTACTAGAAAATCATATCAACATCAAATCTTAGTTGGGATCAAGTACAAGCTACTGTTTTATTATTACAGAGAAAAAGGAAATAATTTTTAAAATATTGGATTATTTGATTATTATGGAGTCTATGGGGCAGATTCACTTAAGGGCGAAGTGACTAATTCTAGCGAAAATTCACCAGCGTGACATAATTTCATTACTTTGCCAATTTACCAACGAGTGCAGGCGTCCCTTCGCTAGTGAAATAGAGGTATGCTAGCATTGCTTCGCACTCTGTGAAATTTTGCACTGGCGAATGAACAAAACTTCGTCAGTTCACTAAGATGTGGGTTTTACTAAACGTTATCTCTTGCGCCAGACTTGACCTTCGCCACCTCAGACCAGCTGAAGTGAAAAGGAATAGATTGGAGTTCATCAAAAAAATCAAAAAATCAAAAAAAATTTTCTAAATCCCAAAAAACACTAGCGTCTTTTCCTTTTTACAGGGTGATAGGCTGCAAAAGATCTCAAAAACTTTTTGGGGTACCCGGCTTCCTACCAACATTTGCGAACACATGGAGCATAAACTATACAGTGGGCACATATATAAAGTAGGGCAATATAAAATAAATATAAAATAAATATAACATTTTCTTTTATTAGGGTTTCCCGGGCTTGGGTAATGTAATGTATTTGCTGCAACAAATATGTCCATTGAACTTTAACTTCCTGCCGTACGTTATTCAGCCAAGATTCGGCCATTTTCAACAGGATTCGGATTTGGCCAAATCCTTGTGCCTGGCTGAACCGAACCCGAATCCTTAAAATCATGTGACTTTTCATCACAAAACAAGGAAGTAAATTTTTTAGCCTTGCACGACCCTCCCCCTTGCTAATTTGCATATGCATTTAGGGTTCGGTATCCAGCTGAATCTTTCACAGCGGATTCGGGGGTTCGGCAGAATCCAAAATAGTGTATTCGGTGCATCCCTAATGAAAATTAGGCAACGCTAGCGCAACTTCACTTTGCTAGATGAAGTAATGCCAGCGCAACTTCTCCAGCGTTCAGCACCATGGACGCAACTTTGCATTTTAGTGAATTAGCGTTGTCCTGGCAAATCTACGCCTGGCGAAGTGTTGCAATGTCAGCGAAGCGGACGCTGACGAAGTTGCACTCTTTAGTGAATTTGCCCCTATGGCCTTTCCGTAATTCGGAGGTTTCGGGATAACGGGTCTCTGGATAACGGATCCCATACCTGTATTATATTTCAGTAATTCCAGGAATCGCCCGAAGTTTCCTCGCTAGGAAACTTCAGGCGATCCCGGAAATCGTGACACCGCGAGTGCATTGGCGGCCGGCGTTTCTTTCATTCAAACAGGCGGCGGGAAGGGAGCAGGCAGTTCCGGGAGATTGTCACATCGTAGAAGAGGCGATTAAACGCCAAGCGACTAAATCTCCCCATCTGCCCCAACCCTAAAGGAAAAAAAATACTTAGCAAAATGTCTACAAAGTCCACAGTGTCGGACTGGCCCACCAGAATACCAGGAAAACTCCCGGTGGGCCAAGGTGTCAGTGGGCCCTCATGCTGCTAAACTTTTGGCCTATTTCATGGCCATTCCCTATTTCTATGAGATCAAAGAGGCTAAATAGATGGAATAATTGATTATAGTATGTAAAGAATACAAACTAGGAGAATAGAGGTTGATTGATGAGATGAAGAACATTGGTGCTGAGAATGGGCCCCTGGTCTAAAGTTTTATGGTGGGCCCCTGGTCTAAGGTTTTTGGGTGGGCCCCTGGTGTCCCAGTCCGACACTGAAAGTCCACAAGGTTGCTTTTCCACCTTTAGGAGGCCACTTCAGGCTATGGAATGTAATACAATGTTTTGTTTTCCTATAACAGATATTTTTATGGCTGTTTTTATGACTGGGAGTGCAACTGATTGGAGATAAATATATACGATGTGACCCTTTCACTCTCTGCATACTTATGTAATATTTGTGATTAAATAGCTATTAGTCTTCAGGCCTCAGAATTTAATGAAGGCGATAAGATACTGCACGGTTAGATCCATTGAACCTAATTGCCTAATGATGAGAACGAAATTGCATAGATACTAAATATTTTCCTTGTGTGTGCAATTTTTTTTGTTTTTTTTTTAACAGAGAGGTCAAGTTGGTGATTTTATTGAAAACAATAATAAGTGTAAGCATCTGATATCACTTTAGAGAAGGGCCTTCCTGTACAAGGGTAAATCATTTCGTACATGTAGGGGCAGATTTACTAAATTCACATGAGTTCACATGAGTGATTGAATATTAGATTGAAATTTCAAAAAAAGATTCGAATTCGAATTTCAAACATGGAAATTAGGCAAATTCGACCATCGAATAGTCAAATTTGAATCATTCGAATATTCGAATTTAATTTTATTCGAAAATTCGAAAACTTCTCCTTTAAATTTAAATTCGACCACCTACTTCGCCAGATTAAACCTAGTGAAATCGAATATAAAAAATTTGATCAATCGCTTAAAAATCTTTGAATATGAAAGGCCTATTTATCAATGGGTGATGTGAAAGTTCACCCTTTGATAACTAAGTCTTTAAAAATCCCATAGAAATGGAGAGCGGCGGAATTTCCCTCTAGTAGCGGAACTTCACTCTTTGATGAATCTACCCCTAAACTTCACTCTTTGATATATATACCACCACATGTTTGAGGATTGTAAGAGCAGGTGTAATCCAGAAGCAACAAGTGCTATAGATAGTTACATAGTTACATAGTTAACATAGATGCCTGAACCTTGGAGTTTATGTACACATCATACCTGGCATGAGTCAACTCTACCATCTTGGTAACCAGCACAAAGCATTCGAGGACTAATCTGCCCGGCATAGTTGGACGAGTGATTACAGATCTGGTTGCTGATCAACTGCACTTTTGCTTCTTGTAGAACTAGAGATAACTGCCCTGTGAAAAGATCACAATGGTATAAATATAACGTCACTTGTGAGAGATATAACAGATGAGGCCAGAACAGAAATACTAGAGTAAAACTAATTGTAAAGCACAAGCCTGGCAATATGGATAGTGTCTACATATAATAGAGCAATATGGGATATTCGTTGTTATGTGCCAGGGTTATGTCTGCAGCTTTAGTCACTATCCTTCTTTACAACAGACCATTTTCAGAACATGTTCATTTCCGAAGCTAAGTCTACCCATTAATAGTGATGGGCGAATCTGGGGAGTTTCGCTTCGCCAAATTTTTTTCTCGGGAAATTCGCGAAATGGCGAAAAATTCCCGTAAATAGCGAAATCAGAAAGTTCACGAACAATTCGTGAAATTTTACGATTTTCACGAAAAAGTCGTGAAATTCTAATTACTTCACTATAAATTCGTGAATTTCAAGCAATTTGACAATAAATTTGTGAATTTTGAACTATTTCACTAAATTCGTGAAATTCAAATGTTTTCACTATAAATTCATGAATTTCGAACGTTTTCACTATAAATTCGGGAATTTCAAACGTTTTCACTATAAATTCGTGAATTTCGAATGTTTTCACTATAAATTTGGGAATCTCAAACCTTTTCATGAAAAATTCGTGAAAATCGGAAATTGATGCCGGCGGCGAATCTCGGGAGTTCGCCGCAAATTCAAGCTAGGCGAATAAATTCTCCCATCACTAACCATTATCTGATCACCATATATGGAGAGTCGACAGATCTATCAGGGCCAATCCACTGGGTTAATATGCAGAATGCTGATCTTTGCTACAGGTTCCAATCTCTGGGTCAATAATCAGCAACTCATTTGTCCCTCCTCAAACTTGGGTGAAACATATATAATAAATAATTGTGTGGCAGTGACACCGTGCCTTGGGAATGTAATGTACTCTATTGATTACAAGATAGGACAGAGCGGCTGTTTATTCAGCTCAGACGGGATAAGAAATTGTAAAGATTAAAGTTTAATTTTCTGTCTGCACAAACATTTCCAGTGAACTCAGTTAAGGCCCTGTTTGTGTTATACAGTAGCTGAAGAGAAGATAGATTGTATGTATGACTGATGTTTACCTTCCTTTCATTTCACCTTAAACCGTAGTAAAGTGTATGTAGAATATATATATATATATGTCTATTGTATTGGGTGCACTGGTCATCCACTCTCAGCACATCTCTGCTGATAGATACCAAAGAGAGATCAGCCAGATCAGAGGTGGGCCATACTAAAGATCAGAGCTGGGCCACAACAGGCTCTAGGCAACCTGGCCGGCAAGTTGAAGTGATATCACCCCTCCCTTTCCCCCACCCAGCAGCCTAACAACAGAACAATGGGAAGGTAACCAGATAACAGCTCCCTAACACAAGATAACAGCTGCCTGGTAGATCTAAGAACAGCACTCCATTCGTTCCATTCAGTTACATTGAGAAGGAAAAACAACAGCCTGCCAGAAAGCAGTTCCCTCTTAAAGTGCTGGCACAAGTCACATGACTGCAGCAGCTGGGAAATTGACAAAATGTCTAGCCCCATGTCAGATTTCAAAACTGAATCTAAAAAAAATCTGCCTTTTTTAGAAATGGATTTCTGTGCAGAAGTCTACTGGAGCAGCAATATTAACTGATGTGTTTTGAAAAAAACGTTTCCCCATGACAGTATCCCTTTAAGCCTGATTGATTAAGGTGACATTAGTTCATCCAGGAGGAGATAGCTGGTAGACAGTTTCTGATCTGGGTTAGTGATTGGTGAATGTAACACTGTATGGCTGTTTTTTGTGTGTTAGCACAAAAATCACACCCATTAAAGCTAATTTTTACCGTATTTGCAGCAGGCACTTTAAAAGGAGCCTATCATGTGACTTTTTCAAAAAGCATCAATCAGTTAATAGTGCTGCTCCAGTAGAATTCTGCACTGAAATCCATTTCTCAAAAGAGCAAACAGATGTTCTTATATTTCATTTCGAAATCTGACATGGGGCTAGACAATGTTCTGTCTATTTTTTTTCTTGTCTGTGTGTGCAAAAAAATTATTGCATGCACACTTTCTAAATCTATGTGCGCTCTTTTGAAAAACAGTGTGAGCTGGTCAAAAATTGTGTGTTTTCACACAAAATTCTTTTTGTGCACCACAATTTATTGTGTGCGCTGGCCTCAAAATTTGTGTGTGCACTTATAAGCCTGGATAGACATGTTGTCAGTTTCCCAGGCGACCTCAGTCATGTGACTTGTGCACCGATAAACTTTGGTCACTGTGTGTGCAAAAAAATTATTGCGTGCACACTTTCTAAATCTCTGTGCGCTCTTTTGAAAAACAGTGTGAGCTGGTCAAAAATTGCATGTTTTCACACATAATTCTTTTTGTGCACCACAATTTATTGTGTGCGCTGGCATCAAAATTTGTGTGTGCACTTATAAGCCTGGATAGACATGTTGTCAGTTTCCCAGGCGACCTCAGTCATGTGATTGTGCACTGATAAACTTTGGTCACTCTTCAGTGCTGTGCTGCAAATTTGAGTGATATCCCCCTTCTTTCCCACTCAGCAGCCCTCCAGCAGAACAATGGGAAGGTAATCAGATAACAGCTGCCTGGTAGACATAAAAACATCACTCATTAGTAAAAATCCAAGTCCCACTGCAACTCATTCAGTTACATTGAGTAGTAGGAAAAACATCCTGCCAGAGAGCAGTTCCATAGTCAAGCACTGGCTCTTTGGCTGCCCACACACCAATCTTACAATTAATAATAATAATAAAAATATACACTTTGTTTAAGAATAACATTTTATATGGTAGAGTGAATTGTTTGCGGGGCCATTTAGAAATAAAAACAACACCCTAAAAATGATTTAATCACAGCTCAAGCTTTGGGCTATACGCTTCAAATTCACCACAGTCTGTATGTGATACGTCTATAGATTGCAAGATTCACTGTAGGGACTGTGGCATATTAATATAATCTATTGATTGGCATATAACAAAACAGCATGTTATGTGTGCCAGGTTATTGTTTGCCACTGGCTAATATTATATACTCAGTCCCTGCTCACCTCCTTCAGTCAAGTGGCCCCAGCCGATGATCCAACAGTTGCCCGAGGATTGGAACTGCTGGTAGGCTCTGGGCAGACACACAGGCCGTAGGGTCTCTGTAAGAGGAAAGAGAGCGTTCTGAGAGCTAGAAGTCAGGAAAGGCTAAAGCAGAGGGTTGGGGTATTTGGATGCTGATGGCTGCAGGCAGATATACCTCAAACAGCAGATGTAGAGCCACAAGTTCGGAAAGTGTAATATAAAGGCTTACAGTCAGCATTTTGCTTTGCTATTCCTGCTATACCCTCTTCCCTAAAACATCTGCTGTATGTTCAGGCAGACAGATACCCAATCAAATCCAAGGGACAACTAATGTTTCTTTTCTTGGCACTCACTGTCCTACCCGTGTCTGACACATGCACAGGCCCACGCAGTGTTGGACTGGCCCACAGGGATACCAGGAAAACTCCCAGTGGGCCCAGGTGTCAGTGGGCCTCTTGCCTCTAACAATTTGGCCTATTTCATGTTCATTACCTATTTCTTTATGTGGAAAAAGAGACTTAATAATGGAAGAATAGAGTATAGTAAGTAGATCTAAAAGAATGGGAGAATAAAGAAGTTAAGTGAGGAGAGAAGGAATAATAGTTTGGAAAGTTGGGCCCCTGGTCTAAGGTTTTCTGGTGGGCCCCTGGTCTAAGGTTTTCTGGTGGGCCCCTGGTCTAAGGTTTTCTGGTGGGCCCCTGGTCTAAGGTTTTCTGGTGGGCCCCTGGTCTAAGGTTTTCTGGTGGGCCCCTGGTCTAAGGTTTTCTGGTGGGCCCCTGGACTAAGGTTTTCTGGTGGTCCCCTGGTCTAAGGTTTTCTGGTGGGCCCCTGGACTAAGGTTTTCTGGTGGGCCCCTGGTCTAAGGTTTTCTGGTGGTCCCCTGGCATCCCAGTCCAACATTGGACCCACGGGCCTTACCCGAGAAGCTCATGGTTGCGCTGGTTTTGAGAAGGGCCACGTCGTAGTCATTGGTTTCTGATCTGTACAGTCCATTGTAGTAGATATTACGGACAGAATATGCAATGCCAGTGTTTAGATAGATGGACCCAGCGTGGATCTTCCATCTGCTAACAGTCAGGAAGTCATTACTGAAAATACAGGGTCATAACTAATTAGATTAAACAATTGGGTCCTTATTGCTACACACTGTAAGGCACTGAAATAACTACACCCCTGGTTTTGCTCCCTCACCAAAGGTCCTTTTTTTTTACTAACTTGTGCAATGTGCAAGATTCAAGGTTTTTCAAACTTCACCCTCTATCCCTCAAGATTCTACATGTACGATACTCACAGCACAAAGCAGTGAGCGGCGCTCATCACCCACTGGGAAGATATGATGGATCCACCGCACATGTGGCGTCCATCCCACCGCAGGCTGACTTGCCAGGGCCAGCTTCCCAAAGACGAGTCGGCCCCCCCTACAATTCGAGCACTCTTCGTAGATGCGTGACCACAGTCTGGAACAAACAGCACAAAGGTAACATCAGTATACATGACTAGTAAGGATGCACCAAATCCACTGTTTTATGATGCAGCCAAAGAGTCGGCTGGATACCAAACCAAATCCGGACCCTAATGTGCACTTGTAAATTAGGGAAACAAAAGGGGAAAAGAGAACCATTTGGACAACGCACAATTAAAAACTTCCATGTTTGTGTGATGAAAAAAAAATTTTTTGGATTTGGGTTCAGTTCAGCCAGGCACTACGATAAAGGTCAAATCTTTGCCGAATTTTGAATTCCCTGGATCCCTAACAACTAGGGGGCTCCAGCTCCAGAATATTCCAGTCCTTTAAGATTACAGAGAACTTTAAGGTGCCCACAGCAATAAAGCCCATAACAATAGGCCAGTCATTAGAGGAATCCCCAAACAGTGGCCAAGTTGAAAGTCATGGCATTATTGGAAACCTGTACCGGACTTAAAGGACATTTCAACCCAAAAAATTACTTTTTGCCTGATAAAAAAAAACACAATTATAAGCAACTTTCCAAAATTATTGTATTAAAAATTGTTGGTGCTTAGAGTACTCACTTTATAGCCTTTAAGATAAAGCAAGGCCCAGGTATTAGTATTAATATGTATTCCCACTCACACTTCAAATACATTGATGTATACCTTTAAAATGCTTCATTTGCCTATTGGTATATAACAGTATAAACATGCTATTGAGATATGACTCACTGTCGGACTTGCAGATGTAAATTATATGATTATGTATATATATCGTACAAGAAATGCTTCCCTCCCTACCCTTCCCTTTCTTTTTTCTGTACCCAGTTCCCTTCCTTTTAAAATACAAATAAAGAATTTGCAAAAAAAATAGTTGGTGCTTTAAAACTTATTTGTAAATGTAATTGCTATTGAAAGCAGCATTTGCATAGTTCCTGGTTATTACATTTTGAACAATGTTGCAAACCATTATTTGGCACCACCCAGGAACATTTTTCATTTTCTTGTGTTGCTCCCCAACTCTTTTCACATCTGAATGTTGTTCACAGGTGAAAAAGTTGGGGACCCCTGCTCTACACCATAGTAAAAGTTATTTAAAGGTGAACACCCCATTTAATGTACCAAGTTAGGACAGGAAACAGAATAGCTAAATTACCCTCAAAATGGGCATGAAGCGTGCAGAACCACAGACACAGGGGCTGGCACAGACTGGGATTCAAAATAGGCCCTGGTATTTCAAGTACACAGAGGCCCAAACATCCCCCCACCAGACCAATAACTAGTGACTGTCTATGGCATCTTACATCAGGCCCTTTGGCATTTGCCAGAATCCACATCCAATTGCCAGTCTGAGCTTGCAGATAGGTCACATTCAGCCCCCATTCAAACCCAGTACAGTGGGGAACTATCCGGGGTGTAAAGGGTGCGGTTAGACCAGGGTCCGCACCCCCTCATGCCCCCCGGCAGCTTGCGCACCACTGAATCATCCGGCCCGATAATTGCGTACGGAGGGGGACTAGAGGACCCGTCTGCTTGTACTGACCCAGTATACTCACAAGAAAGCACAATTAAGCACACAGTCAGTACCGGCCAGTCCACTCACCTGTGCACTGCAGTGAAACCCCTTCTCCAGTGGGACAAATATCCCTGTAAACAGAGAGAAGCAATAGGAAAGCATATCACTTTCACCCCATGTGACCACCCTCCTTTGGTTTATTTACAATACAGAACTAAAGCATTACAGAATAATAGAATACAGTGGTGCAGACAAGATACAGTACCCTTACTGTGATGAATAATGCTAAGATGAAGGAAGGTATGTTGTTTTGCCATTGAAATGTGATCTTTTTCCTATAGTTCCCCAATGTACAGCGAAGAGCTCAGAACATTACCCTGCCCCTATCTCCATTGGAGCTTCATAATGGACAACCTGTTACATAGTTACATAGTTAAACTGGGTTGAAAAAAGACTAAGTCCATCAAGTTCAACCCCTCCAAATTAAAACCCAGCATACACACACCCCTCCACTCTTTCACACAAACCATATATACCCATAGATATACTAACTGTAGAGTTTAGTATCAAAATAGCCTTTGATATTATGTCTGTCCAATAAATCATCCAAACCCCTCTTAAAAGCATCAACAGAATCATCATCACAACATCACCCGGCAGTGCATTCCAATATATTTGTAAAGTGTAATCATGTTCCCTCGCAAGCGCCTTTTTTCCAGAGAAAACAACCCCAACCTGGACAGTCTCCCAGTCTCATAATTTAAGTCTTCCATCCCTCTAACCAGTTTAGTTGCACTTAGTGTCTGCACTCTGCGTTTCGCTTCACCGAATTTTTCGCGAATTTCCCAAGAAATTTTCCTGAGAAATGGCGAAAAATTCACGAAAATTTGTGAATTTTGAACTATTTCACTAAATTCATGAAATTCAAACGTTTTCACTATAAATTCATGAATTTCAAGCGTTTTCACTACAAATTCGAGAATTTCAACCATTTTCACGAAAAATTTGTGAAAATCGGAAAATGATGCAGCGAATTCGAGCTAGGCGAATAAATTCACCCATCACTATTCTGCACAATTTAGTATCATCTGCAAAATTAGAAACCCCAGGGGGTCTAGCAAAATCCATACCTCTACTAAAACAAAGTGTTCTTGGGACAGGGGTTGTCTTTCTTGCATTTGTCTTGTCAGGGCTCCCCTCCACAACACATCCCTATAGCAAGACCTTCTCCAACAGCTGATTGGATCCCCTGTCCCCAAAAAAGGGCTATGCTCTGCTGGGAGTCTGCATGGATATTAAAATGTGACTTATTATATGCTGTGCAGAAGTGAATTGCCCAAGGGGGTCTCTGTACATTGGTTTAAAAGGAGACTCTGCCCGTGTTACCTGTGTACTGTATAAAAGGAACGTTGCGTTGTCACTTCATTTTGTGCTAGAACATCACTTTTGTAGTTCTATCCAGTTTGTTCAGCAGTTTAGGGGTCTCTTACAAAGTGCAGGCAGGGTGCAAAACAGATGAGTGAATGGAATGCAAAGACCTGCACATCCCAATGAATACTGCACTACCATTGTTTAGCAGCACTGCATTCATAAGTGGTGGCCTGGAGAGTCCTGTAGCTGTTCCTCGTAACTAGTGACGAGCCAATCTTTCACAAAACGCATTGAAGTCCCTATGCGTCAAAATGTTGAAGCTCGCGACCATTTTTTATCACTCCAAATGCGTGTTTCTTTTGGCGACTTTTGTGTCTAAATGCATTAAAGTGAATGGGCATTCTTTCTTATGGTCGACTTTGTTGACTTGGTGGGAATTTTTTTTTTTTTGGTGAGAAGATTAAGTATGCAGTATATATTTATTGTGGAATATTAGGATGTAAATGGCTATTTATCTAGCTGTTAGATAAATAGCTATTTACATCCTAATATTCCACAATAACACAGGGTGCACAGCGACGGCCATGGTATTGGGAGTTGGCGCCATCTTGTGGGTGTTTAGGGCAGTGCTGGTGATGAAACACAAACCTACACACTTACACAGGGCTCATGAAAGTTTCCAGATTATTTGGTGTCCCATCAGTTTTATTGACAGTGGCAAAAGCCTCCAGAAAGACTGGACTCATGGCAGTGAGTGACACCGGAGAAGACAGTGTGTGACTGTGAGGGAGAAGAAAAGGAGAAATGTCAGTCTTCGAGCTGAGTAAGGGACAGACAGTGAGACATGAGAGAGTAGAGGAGGCAATCTTTTGCACGGCACTCCTAATTGTAATGGCCTTAGATTATATGCTAATACCAGTTGACAGCTATGGAAGTCACAGAGCAGGGAACACAGAATGGAGCTGTTTTTCCATGCGAGAGACATGGTTTTTATGGAAAAACAAGGAAGGACTAGTACACAAGTACCTGTTAAAGCCCAGCTCTCTGCATACAGTCCAGCCATGGGATGGCTTCCAGCCCTGGTGACACACCGTGTAATACCTGCCAGCCCTGGATCCATATAACTGCAGCACTGAGCGACCAGTCAGCAGCAACACTGGGTTCTTATACTCTGTACATCCAATAGGGGGATAAACAGGGTTATTGGGGCACATGGATTAATATATCTGCCCCTACATTTTAAAGAACAGAAACATGCAATCAGCCAGTTACACTATCAGGTAATAGATGATGAGGGACTGCTTAGACGAGGGGATACTGTCATGGGGAAAAAAAAATTCTTTTCAGTTAATAGTGCTGCTCCAACAGAATTCTGCATTGAAATCCCTTTCTCAAAAGAGCAAACAGATTTTTTTATATTTCATTTTGAAATCTGACATGGGCTAGACATATTGTCAATTCCCCAGCTGCCCCAAGTCATGTGATAAACTTCAGTCACTCTTTACTGCTGTATAGTTGGAGTTATATCATCCCCTCCCTCCCCCCCCCCAGCAGTCTAACAACAGAACAATGGGAAGGTAACCAGATAACAGTTCCCTAACACAAGATAACAGCTTCCTGGTAGATCTAAGAACAGAATTCAATAGTAAACACCCATGCCCCACTTAGGGTTACCACCTTTTCTTAAACAAAATACCGGCCTTCCTATATATTCAGCTGTTTTTACTATTAATAACATTGGGATCAGCCATAAAAAATACTGGTCAGGCCGGTAAAAAACCCGCCAGGTAGCAACCCTAGTCTCACTGCGTACCATTCAGTTACACTGAGAAGGAAAAACAACAGCCTGCCAGAAAGCAGTTCCCTCCTAAAGTGCAGGCACAAGTCACATGACATGGGGCAGCTGGGAAATTGACAAAATGTCCAGCCCCAAGTCAGATTTCAAAACGGAATATAAAAAAATCAGTTTGCTCTTTTGAGTAATGGATTTCAGTGCAAAATTCTGCTGGAGCAGCACTATTAACTGATGTGTTTTGAAAAAAACGTTTTCCCATGACAGTATCCCTTTAAGAAACTTGAGATAAGATGGATACACTCAACACTCATTAACGTTAACTCCCGAGGGCTGAACTGGGCGTATACTCCAATGGCATTTATTTAAGATCTAGTAGTATAAGTTTTGCGTGAGTGCTTTTTTTTGTGTAATAACTATACATTCTCTTTTCTTTATTTTGACAGCTCCTGGTGTTGGGATGAAATCCAAGGTTTGAGCAATTAAGGGCAGAACTACACGTCAGAATTAGCTGCATTTCCGTCGGATCTGACACTCGGTGACAAAACGTCAAGTCCACAGGAACAAGGTCAGTCGGATGGTGTCGCAGTGGTGATCGGACATGACTGTTTAGGTAATACTTACCTTGTTCCAGCTAAGTCTGCCGTGTAGTTCTACCCTAATATCACTTTGTAAGTAATGTGCATTTGAATGTCTGTTTAGACATTCGCACTTTGGAATATGGACATTTTTATTTGGGATACAAAAAGGATTTCCTTTTACAAAGAAAACTATATATCACTTGTTAACTGCATTCATGGAAACTGAGTGTGTGTGTGATTCAGTAACGAAGACTTGTGAATTGGATTCATGGACACAAAGGGGCAAATTCACTAAAGTGCGAAGCGTCTAACGCTAGCGCTTATTAGCCAGCGTGACGTCATTTCGCAACTTCGCCAATTCACTAACAGTGTCCCTGGCAAAAATTCACTAGCGAAGTAGATAGACTAGCAAAACTTTGCACCCTTACGCCAGGCAAAGTTGCGCACTGACGAAGGGACGTAACTACGCTAATTCACGTTACCTCTTGCGCTAGTCTTTACTTCGCCAGGTCAGACCTAGTGAAGTTCAATACAATAGATAGTAGTTTGAAAAAAAAATTTTTTCTAAGTCCCAAAAAAATGCTGGCGTCTTACTTTTTTTAGGGTGATAGTCTGAAAAATTGCGTAATTTTTTTGGGGGGTTACCCTTCTTCCCCCCTACATTTCCTAACATATGACAACACAACTATACAGGGGGTACATGTAGGGCAATAGGACAACTTTATTTTATTTATTAAAGGTTTCCTGGGTTTGTGTAGTGGAATGTAGTGGCTGTAACATATACTTCTATCATACGTTTAAAGGGCAAGGAAAGGCAAAGAAATAAAATCCCATTTTTACTTTCTTTAATGAAAGAAACCTGACTGTATGCAGTAAAATTCTCCCTTCATTTAGTGCTTCTGGCAGGGAAACAATCACTTATGAACAGCAGGGGGAGCCCCTGCCTTACTTACCAGCCATGCAGAACTCAAGCAGACCACACTGAGCATGTGCAGTGCCAGTGTCAGACAAAGATGTATAACAAAGTTACAAGATGACAGCCCCCTGTGGCCAACTTTGAAAGCATAAATCATTTGTTTGATTAGGCTTGTGGTGCAGTAAGTTCATGTTTATGTTTAGTATACAAAATACAGCATTTCTAGCCTTATTCTATTTTACACTTTCCTTGTCCTTTAACTTCGCACCGTATGAAAATTAGGCATCGCTAACGTAAATGCGCTTTGCCTGGTGAAATAATGGTAGCGCAACTACTCTACCATTCACCTCCCTGAGCGCAACTTCGCATTTTAGTGAATTATCAGCGGGCTGGTGAAAATTCGCCTGGCGAAGTGCGGCGAATTGTGGCAAAGCCATCGCTAGCGATGTGTATTATAGTGTATTATACACGTTATGGATCATTTTCGCTGGATACATTTAGAGAAAGGGCATTGCCTAGTTTGTTGGCACAATAAACCACTGTCACAGGATTCAGAGTATGATTCTTAGATTAAAGGTAGGATAGCACCATTTATATGCAAGCAGATATGCAGCGCATCCCTCACTTAGGTCATACAAATCCATAGTCCAGCAATAACACATTAGAATATGATAGAGGCATTAGAGCAGCTTTCCATGACGGAGCTGCACTTTCTCACCACCTTCCAGGGTTCCGTTGCTTGGCTGCCTACCAGGAGGGCAGAGGTCGGCACCTTGTGCAAGGGAGCAGTTTAAGGAGGAGAAACAGACATCCACATAATCAGGGCAGGCTCTCTGGACCACAGGGTGATAGAAATATTGCACTAGAAGAAAAGGACACCACATTGGATTAGAGGTCTTGGAGATCAGGCTGTGGATGAATATTGGGATGGTGAGAATGATGGAATGCTGACATGATAACCAGCTGAAATTAGTTTTAAAGTAGAAGGAAAGCTACCAAGGCAGTTAATTGCACAACAGTACAAGCTATAACACTATATTTATTCTGCAGAATGCTTTACCATATCTGAGCTCTAGAAGCTCTCTTTTGTTTAGGATAGCAGCTGCCATATTAGTTTAGTGTAACATCGCTTCCTCCCTGCTCACTCATATCTCTGGGCTCAGATTACTGCTGGGAGGGGAGGAACAAATTTAGCATGCTCAAGCACAAGCCCTGGAGGTTTAAGCTGAAAACAGGAAGTCTGATACAGAAGCCCGTGGAAGGAAATAAATTATGTATTTCTTTTACAGAGGACTCAGAGCAGCATTAATTTGAGGGTTTACTGGTGTATTTATATAGACCTTTCTGATACTTAGCTTTCACATTTTCTTCTCCTTTAAGAGAACCCAAAAAATTGGAACTGGTTGCATCCCAAGCGTGAAGAGAGGGCAGACAATAACTGGGTGCCAGGGCAACATAAAAAGTTGAAAGGAACTTCAGTTGGAATTGGTGAAGGATGTAGGGTTGGTGAGAGTATATAGAGTACATAGGGAGGGGTGCAGAATGTACAGTCGAGGGGATGAGGGGAGGGAATAAAGTAGGGATGTAGGTAAGAGGACTACGTCTTGAATAGAAGAAGTTGGTTACTCACATATGAGGCAGATGGACAGAGACACCGCTCCTACAGATAGAAGGACTGAAATGAAGAAGAGGATCCGGGAGAGATTTCGCAGGGAACATGGTGCAGCTCTGGTCTCTGTCTCACACGCTGTCTGAACATTGGAAACATCTACAAGGAATGGGAAGTACAGACGTGTCATCATTTTTAAGGATTATAAGCCATTCAAGGGCTTGTTCACCTATGAGTTACCTTTTAGCATAATATAGAAAGTGACTATTTGCAATTCATTTTTTATTCTTTGCAGTGGGTTTTTTTTAAATAATTATTTCGCTTTTTATTCAGCAGCTCTCCAGTTTGACGGTTCAGCAATCTGCTATCTGACCACCAAGTAGTCAAGGACGTTGTCAGGAGAAAGAAAGAGGCTGCTCTGATGTTCTTCTGCTTAGGAAACAAATTAGAAATCTTCATTAAAAGAAAAAAGTAAAGGAACAACCCCGTATGTCTTTATTCCCTATTTTACAACATATAGAAGCCTGGTTTCACTTAATTACCATGCCGCTAATCTCTGCAATTTATGAATATTCTATAAAGTGCTGGTGCTTATAGTAATATCTATGCCATCAATAATTTAAGTGTAAATAAATCCAATCGATATCTTCAATGGATATCTTGACTGTGAACTTCCACAATTCATTTTTGATCTGGATAATTATTCAATTACTTTCAGGTGATAAAAACATTGGATAATTGGCTGGTATACCCCAGTGTGTCTGTGCAGAGACAGGTTGTTTGTAGAAATATATTTTTCTAACATTAGAAACCTTCCTCACATCTTTCCTAAGCAGAAGAACATCAGAGCAGCCTCTTTCTTTCTCCCTACAACGTCCTTGACTACTTGGTGGTCAGACTGATGGGAAACTGACCAGCAGGTGGCGATGCTGTAACAAAATTCATTCAAGTTAACCGTACATGTATCCTTTAATATCTTGGAATTTTAAAAAATAAAAAATGAATGAACACTGCAAAAGCGCTTCAATATACACTCTCGTTAATTTACGTTCACTTGTTTTAAAGGTTTACTTATTCTTTAAGCTGCTAGTCTCCGTTCCCTAGTGACCCGTTTATCTGAAATAGTTACAGTTGTTTCTTTGCTGATCTTAAATTGTTACAAAAGTATCTAAGCGCAGCTGCTGAGTGTTTTTTGCTCTCTGCCAAAAAGCCTTTCATTCTAATTAAGTTTCAGAAACTCTGTGTCTTTTTATCAAGTCACTGCAGGAAATCAAAGAGAAAATCAGGACATTTCAGTAAGAAACTCTGGACTGCAGGCTGAGCTGTCACAGAAAATGTGACAGTTGGGAGGTGTGCTTTCAGATCAGGTGTTGGGACCTGGATGTCATACAGACTTGTTTCTTTTTTACTTACTTTGTTTCTGTGCATCAGTCACTGTAGGAATAATTACGGTGGCTCCATCTGCTGGCTGTGACTCTGGTGGATAGATAACCGAATCGCCAGATACCCGCACTCCCTGCTCACATTCCACGTATGAAAGTGTCACATCCTAAAAAATAAACTTGTTAAACTTGCAGGTCATTGATAGCAAATTGGTATCTTATTTAAAACAACCACACCCATTAACTCCACTTTTATATATCTTACCCAAGATACATAAAAGGCTGGTACATCCTCCTGGTAGACCAATTGTCTCCAGTGTCGATTCAGTCTTTTCCCCCATTGCAATTTTTGTGGACAAGGTAATTAGACCCTAGGTAAAGGAACATCTATCCTATATTCAAGATCAGGGGTCCCCAACCTTTTTTGCTCTGAGCCACATTTAAATTCAAAAAAGAGTTGGAGAGCAACACAAGCATGAAAAAGTCCATGGGGATGTCAAATAAGAGCTCTGATTGGCTTTTTGGTAGCCCCTATATGGACTTGCAGCCTAAAGGAGAGAATGTTTGGCAGGACATTGGTTTTTTATACAACCAAAACTTGCCTCTAAGGCAGTAATTCAAAAATCAGCACCTGCTTTGAGGACACTGGGAGCAACATCCAAGGGGTTGGAGAGCAACATGTTGCTTGCGAGCTACTGGTTGGGGATCACTGTTCAAGATACTAGTTAATTTGGAACAAATAACAGAGGATGTAGGCGAGTGGATTTTGCTCACCCTTGACGTAGAGAGCCTCTACACTTCCATCCCACATCATGGGGGCGTAGAGGCTGTCACCATCAAACTGCTTGGTGATCAATCTTTGGATGGTGCACAAAATAAGTTTCTTACTCAATTTCTATCATTATTGTTACATAATAACTATTTTCTATTTCAGGATGAATTTTTTATGCAAATCAGGTACAGCAATGGGGTCCAATGTGGCCCTGTCCTACGCAAACATCTTCATGAATCAGTTTGAAAATAAATTTGTATACACAAATAATCTATATAAAAAATATTGTACAGTATGGATTCGATATATCGATGACGTGTTTGTGCTGTGGAATCTGGTTGCCTAGTGGCATTAGCAGACACTTTTTTGGACCTATCACATAAAGTGGAGAGGTGGGGGTATATAAATGTGTGAGATATAATGTCAGTATGATCCGAAACATTGCTGTAATGCCCTAAAAGACTCCAATAAAGGCATTTTATTTATATGAAAAGAGTGGTGCTGTTTCATCTTACAACCTCTAATATAGTTAGTGAAAAAAGCAAGAAGTAGTGTTCTGTTCTGTTATGTTAGACATCCAGTCACTCCAGCCTTTATACATTACATTTTTGGCTAACTAACTATATTAGAAACATTTCATTTTATTTTGCATATCTAGTTACCCACTTTTTATGTTTACACTGAACTGTTCCTTTAAAGGACCAGTAAAATAAAAAAAAAAGATTGTTAGTATACTACGAGACAAAAACACCAATACATATTAAACTTTAAAATTTCTTGTTGAAATCTGCGAAACGGTGAAAAATTCACCCATTACCCGCGTCGAAAAAATGGACGACAATGGGTGCCGGCATCTAAGAATGGACACCTGCGTCCAAAAATGGATGCCCAGGCAAAATTTTTCTGGTGTTTTGTGAATTTATTCGCCTGCGGCAAATCGCGGGAATTCGCAGATGAATAAATTCGCCCATCACTATTCGCCTCGTTTTTGAGGCGACAGGGCTACGATCCATCGTGCAGCACTTGATTTCTCCTCTCTGGCTATCTCCTGTAAGAAAGGCAGGGGGGAGAACTCAGGCGCGCACAATGGATCACCTGAGCACCTTTTCTGAAGAGGAGCACAAGCGGGGTTACGGTAAGTTATTTCTTAATAAAGACTTTGTGATTTTAAAGTTTAATACTGTATGTGTTGGTGGGTTTTCTTTTCATACTATACTAACAAAATCTTTTGATGGTACTGGTCCTTTAACACAACATTGGTCTTGTGGCTGTAACCAACACACGCATGCTGGGAGTCACTGACAGATTTCCCCTGTTCTCATTGGCTGATTCCAGCATGAGTCATGTGCTACTGACACACAGCATAGTGGAGCTGTTTGCTGTAGGAATAAAAACCATAGGTGGAGGAAGCATGTTAATAAATAGTGATAGGCGAATTTATTCGCCAGGGGCGAATTCCCGCGATTCGCCGCTGGCGAATAAATTCGCGGAAAGGCAGCAAAAATTTGCGCCGAAAAATTCAGCAACAAAAACAAGTCGCGCGTCGTTTTTGACGCGACGTGCCGAAAACGACGCGACGCGCGCCGAAAACGACGCAACGCGTCAGAAATGACACGACGCGATTGACGCCAGTTTCGCCCATCACTATTGATAAACCATTCATATTTAAAAACTATAACAGAAAAATAATAAAAATGATTTGAACATCTACTATAACTCGGGTGCATGTTTAAATCAATGAATTTTCTCCTTTACACTGCAGCTAATGTTACCCCCTTCCCATGATTCAGAACTGTACCATTCAGAAGCCCCACTCACACTTACCTGCTCATTGGTGGTTTCTGGGAAAATATCAAATAAAGAGACTCTCCTTGACCCCTGCAAAGGTGCAAATACATCAGTTATCAGCCATTAGCAGGCACCTTGACAATTAGGCAACTTATATACAGATTTAAAGGGTAACTTGTAAGGTAATAAAAGGGTTAATTCACAGATGTTACTATGGTTACTGGCCTTTCCTCCAAAGGATAGAAACCCACACCACTGTTTCTGAATAAAGAAATATTTATTGGTTCTTCTTTCCCTTACATCAGTCAGTTGACATCACACTCCAGGGCAAACAGGCATTCACACCACAGTAATATTCCCATTCCCCTTTTCTGGCTAAGCCAACACTTTTCCATTGTTCAGATACCCCAGCGCTACGCAACAAGTTGGCGCTATAGAAATACATGTTAACAATAATAATAATAATACCACACCTGAGGCCTTTTTCCACACATCCCTTTCCAGGGTTACTCACCACCTCCTGGACTTGACAGCCCGACGAATACGCTACCCCCCCTGTCCTTGCACGCCTTCCGGTCCCACCAGTCTGGCATACGCTCTATGCCCCTCTGGCCTACTCCAGATAGGAATTTCAAGTCCCCTCCTTCAGGATGTCCTTTTTACCTTACTATCACTTTCACCCCAACCGGTACTAGCTGTTCCTGAAACTACCTGATGTACCTAGTACTCCCACTAGGTGCCCTGTCACTGTCTAAATCCAAGGTGAAAAGAACCCCGCCCTGGATGTGTTCTCTCCTTTTATACCCTTCTTTCCCACTTCCCCCTCTAGTGGCTGGGGAAGGAACTGTACCTAAACACAAAAGTTATCATTTGTTGCCCTCCTGTGCTGACACTTATAAATTACAGTTTAATTTACAAACATTTTTCAATCACCCAACATTTTACAACTTTTCATTTCACACTCATTCCACAGTTACATTTCCATCCAACATCCAACATTCCATCCTCCATCACCATCTTACAAACCAAATAGAATAATGTTAGAAATGCTGTATTTTGTATACTAAACATAAACATGAACTTACTGCACCACAAGCCTAATCAAACAAATGATTTATGCTTTCAAAGTTGGCCACAGGGGGCTGTCATCTTGTAACTTTGTTATACATCTTTGCAAGACCAAGACTGTGCACATGCTCAGTGTGATCTGGGCTAAGCTTAGGGATCAGCATAAATCTGCCATAGAAGCTGATACAGCAAGACTGATTCATAATCAGAATATACAGACTGCACTTGGTCTGTGGATACAAATCTCTACACAGTCACTGGCTGTTTTACAGGGAAATAGACAAAGCTGCTGGAGTTCTGGGAAGTAAGACAGGGGCTCCCCCTGCTGTTTAAAGTATGACTGTTTCCCTGCAGAGAAGTTAGGGACTGTCTGACAATTCCCATCCACAGCAGAAAACAAAGGGGGAATTTCGCTGCATACAGTCATGTTTCTTATAAAAACAGCAGACATTTTTTAATTGAAATATATTTCATTAAAGAAAGTAAAAATGGGATTTTATCTTTTTGCCTTAACATTCCCTTTAAGGTTGAACTTGATGGACGTGTCTTTTTTTCAACATGACTTACTATGTTACAATTTACTATGTTACCAGTAAACCCTCAAAGTAATGCTGCTCTGAGTCCTCTGTCAAAAGAAGCACAGTATTTCTCTTATTCTATTGTGTACACATGGGCTTCTGTATCTGACTTCCTGTTTTCAGCATAAACCTCCTTGCCCTGGGCATGAGCATGCTCCGTTTGCTCCCCTCCCTTCTCTGCTGTAATCTGAGCCCAGAGCTATAAGTGAGCAGGGAGAGACTCGGGCAGGAAGTGATGTCACACCAAGCTAATATGGCAGAGAGCTTCTAGAGCTTTTTACTCAGGTATGGTAAAACATTCTACAGAATAAATATAGCATATTGGCAATAAAATGCTTCCATAACTTTCCTTCTCCTTTAAGCAGGATTCGGATTCGGCCAAATCCTTCCGCTAGGTTGAACTGAATCTGAATCGTAATTCGCATATGCAAATTAGAGGTGGGAAATTGAATCACTTACTTTTTGTCACAAAACAAGGAAGTAAAAAATACTTTCCCCTTCCCACCCATAATTTGCATATGGAAATCAGTATTCGGTTCAGTATTCGGCTAGATCTTTCACAAAGGATTCAGAGGTTCGGCTGAATCCAAAATATTGGATTTGGTGCATCCCTAGTTATAATGTACTATAGCTGGGGGTAGCAAAATATTAGGCACTCCTCCAGTGTATTAAAGGAAAACTATACCCCCCGAACAATGTAGGTCTCTATAAACAGATACTGCATAAAACAACTCATATGTAAAACCCTGCTTCATGTAAATAAACCATTTTCATAATAATACACCTTTTTAGTAACGTGCCATTGGGTAATCATAAATAGAAAATAGCCATTTTAAAAAATAAAGACAGCCTCCTGGGATCCTAGGATTCAACGGTGCACACAAACATACCAAACAAACTATAAAGTTAGGTCACATGAGCCAATTAACAGACAGAGTTGTGTCTTTTGCTTCAACATTTCTTCCTGTTACAGTTAGAGTTGAAATATTTCTGGTCAGGTGATCTCTGAGGCAGCACGCAGACTATCATGAAATGGTGGTTCAAGGCAAGAGATGTAAAAGGGCAATATTTACTTAAATATATATACCAGGTAGGTAAAATTCTTTAATATGTCACTTAATTTGATATAAACTATCTGTTGCTCAAAAATTCATTTTTGGGGTATAGTTTTCCTTTAAATCACTTTTTTCTAGATTAGAAAATTGCTGGTAATAACATATTGGTACCCTCTTATTACCCCTTCCTTGAACTTATCCGTTCCAAGGATTAGTGCGCCCAACCATATTTTAATTCAAAATGTTTTCTGATTGGCTGTCCTTTTGTGAAACTACAACTTCCGCCATCGCCTTCACTTTAAATGATCAAAGTTCTTTGTACTATAAACTCAACTTTTTAGTATGTTATAGAATGGCTAAGTCTAAGGGAAAATCAAAAACTGCTCTGTAAGGCTACAAATGTATTGTTATCGCTACTTTTGATTACTCCTCTTTCTGTTCAGACCCTCTCCTATCCATATTCCAGTCTCTTATTCAAATGAATGAATGCATGGTTGGCAGGGTAATTTGGACCCTAGCAACCAGACTGTTGAAGCTGCAAATTGGAGAGCTGCTGAATAAAAATCTAAGTAACTCAAATCCCACAAATAAAAAAAAAAATTGCAAACTGTCTAGGAATATCTCTCTTTACGCCATACTAAAAGTTAATGCAATGGTGAAAAACCCCTTTACGATACAAGTTGTAGTATGGGTTATATAAATATGGGACCTGATATCCTGAATGCTCGGGACCTGGGGGGTTTCCGGATAAGCGATCTTTCTGTAATTTGGATCATATCTTAACTGTCCTAAAAATAATTTAAAAATGAAACAACCACAATAGGATTTTTGTTTATCCAATAAGAATTCATTACATCTTAGACAGGATTGAGTACAGCGGACTGCTTTGTTATTAGTATTATTATTATTATATCAATTTTCAGAAATTAGAATTATTTGATTAAAATGAAGACTATGGGAGTTGGCCTTCCTGTCATTCGAAATTTGCTGGATAATGGGTTTCTGGATAATGGATCCCATACCTGGATACCTAGAAAAGATTAATACGGGTTGTAAAGAGAACCACAAAGTGTCCTTCCAGCACTATTAGGGCTAGGCCAGACGGGGAGATTCGGGGGCATTTTGTCGCCTGGCGACT